>JAUMHB010042956.1:0-18175 GCA_032359685.1 Pittosporum tobira
CTCAACTAAAAGTGATTATATAGTATATAAATACTCATATTTTATTTAATTATTTGTTCTCCATTATAAATAAAAAAAATTTAATTTTTTTTTCTTCATTTTTTCTATTTTTTAAAAATAATTTTCTTTTTATCAAAATAAATATTGTAGATTATTTTTACTATTTAATTCCATGTAAGCATAGGAAACTTACAAAGCAGCTTAATAGGATGACACATCATTTCTACATAAGAAAAAAATAAATTTAATGACACATAAGCTAATTCTGTTAGTCCAGCTATTTTTTTAAATAAAATTATGAGTTTTTTAATAGAGTGACTAATATAAAAATGAGCGATAGTAGAGTGATGTTTTCAGTTTAGTGACAGATATAAAAATTAAATATGAATACAATGACTAAAAAATTATTTTTCACTATGGAATAACTTATAGTAAATGTAAGCTTTCTAATAATGTAACAAAGTCTACAAATTATTCTTTTGTTTATTTTTTTATAATAGAGCATTTTATTAATATTAAAAAATAAAAAAAAATTATGGATATTATCAAATGCAACACACACTCGCGTGTGCTTGCGATGTAGAGACACGTGATGTTTTGATTTACGCGTGTGAGATTGGATGATTGTGATTAAATATTGTAACTTATTAATTAATTTTATTACAACACTCAATATTTTTGGACTATAATATGTTTATATTTAAACTTGTCTATCTCTTGAGTTCTATAAATAGAATATTGATCCAGGGATTTTACAAATTACTCCTCTTTAATTCCCTAATATTCTGATAATCCCAGGCTAAGAAACTGTTTGGTACCTCTCTCTCTCTCTCTCTCTCTCTCTCTAGCCGACACACCACAGTTGATTGCTGCCCTTCGATTACCAGATCTTCGATCACACCATCAGGCCAAGATCTGATGACCTCATCTCTATTCTTGCCTCTAAACACTTATTAGTACAATCGTCTACACATTTGAAGAATCAATAAATACTTCCATCTCTCTCTGGGGTTGTAGATTTACAAAAATATAAGAGATCATGGTAGTGTGACTATAGTAGTCAAATAAATTTATATAATTTTTAATTTAAACATTATTAAAAATTAATATTATAAAATAAATAAAAGATCACAATACGTATATTTTATTATATTATGTAAAATTATAAAATTAATATTTGCAAGATATAATATAATATATTTAATTTTATATCTCTGGAGTATTATTTTTTATATTTTAAAACGATAGTAATATTTTGCCAAAAAGTTAAGATGCACATTGTACTATTAAGAATATGCGAATTCAGTAACACAATCAAGAGTTGGTGAAAAGCAAAGGCGTTAATGAGTGAAATCCAAATTAGTATAGACTTGTTCAAAGGTTGTCGTAGTATAAGTTATCGAGTTTAAGGCAGATTTGTTCAGAGGTAGTCGTATAAATTATCGAGCTTAAAATAAAATTTAAATATAAATTAATTTCAAATAATTTAAAATTTTTAAATGATTTATATTAAATATTAATAAAAAATAATTTTTTAAAATATAAATAATTAATTAAATTTTAAAATATATTTATTTTTTAATAAATAATATTTTAAATTAAATTCAAATTAAATTTTTAACTAAATAATTTTAAATCAGTTTGATTCTATTTCTACTGAAAAGTCTTAAAAAGAAAAAAAAGTGGGGGTGAAGTGCGAAACAAAAGTATTGGGTCCCACCTACAAACCAAGCCGACTTGACTTGGCCAATCGGGATTATATATATTAAACATAATACAAAAGTAATGGTATGCGTTGTGTTTTTGGAGTGTTGCGTTTTAACGCGGGGGATCAACGTAGCAGATCTTTGTTAGACAAATCGAAAGTAACATTAGAAATACGTGCTGGAACGTTTGACTCTTTCATATAATTTAATTAATTAATTAATTAATTACTCTGTCCGCCCTCAAAAAACTAATCTCATTTTAAAAATATTATAAATATTTTTCTTTGCATCATATAAACGTTGTTTATATAGATTAATATTTATTTTAATAATAATAAAATTATGATACTCTTAGAGACTTTATTAGGTTAAATGGGGAATAAAAAGATTTTTAGGTGATTTGTGTGAATCTGTATAACCTATGAATATGGTCATTGTACGTTACTTCCTCCCTCCCAAAAATATTATAACATTTTAATTTTTTACGGAATTTAAAAAATTTTTGTTTGATGTTATAATTTTAAAAAGAAGAATAGTGATTGAAGTAATAATATTATAATTTTAAAAATAAAAATAATGATTGAAGTGGTAGAGTATAGTATTGATATTATAATTTTAAATAGATAAATAATGACTGAAGTGGTAGATCATACTCAATAAAGTAATGGTAATTTAGATAATTTATATTATTAAACTTTCAAAAAAAAAAAACTTGCAATTTTTATAGAACGTCTAAAAAAGATAAATATTGCAATTTTTATGAGACATATAGAGTATTTAATTGATATAACTTAATCCAAAAAATTAAAAAAAGCTTAGTAGTATGTCATTTGTTTCCATATTTTCTTGTTTTTATCGGTTCTTTATTTCTGTTTTCTAAACTTTGGAAAAAAAATACATAATGTAATTATCAAATTTTAGAAATAGAATACACCATGGAAATCGCTATCGAAACGGCACCAAATTAGCATCAAATAGGAACCACTCAAATACATGTTTTGCTTCATGTCAGGCCTTAAATAACAATAACTTGAGCTAAACTTGATTCGTTTAACTTGATTCATTTAATTAAAAAAAAAAATTGAACTTGTGTCATTAAACTTAAACGAGTCTTTTATTAAACTTTTAACAAGTTAAACTCAAATTTTTTCATGAATAATATAAAAATATTTAATGTCAGTAAATTTTTATTGAACCAAATTCAAATTAAACTCGTTAAACTAAATGAGCTTTTTAACTGAATTCGAGTCGAGTCTTAAAAGCTCAAGTTTTAAATAAGCCCTCGGGTCATTTAGTAACCCCTCCTTCATGTATACTTTTAACGAATTTGATGTCATCTTGTACATGTTACAAGTCTCCAGCAATACCTGTAATTTTAAATGAGTTGTAAATGTTACAACTCATGTCCCATTCGTCCAAATTTAACCCTTATCTACCTATTCTGCCTTTGCCATTTTTTGGCTCATTGACCCAAATACACAACAATGGAGGAGAGTTGCATCCATTTTGACAAGTACTTTTCTCCCTTTCTTGTTTTAGGTGAAAAAAGATCACTGAAAATAGCTAGTAAAAATGTCTACAGCTTTAGTTTAAAGAAACACATTGTGAAAAGCCAAGAGTGGCAAATTCGTCATTTCCAACAAAGAGTGAAAAAAAAGTTGGTCTTTCCAGCATTGCAACGGCAACCAGCATGGCTTCCATTCCATAAAAGCACATAAAAATATTAACCAGATAGCATTTTGGGAATGCAATTGTATCAAAAAGATGCTGGTAGTGCAGACAGCAGAAGGCGAGGAGACATACCCTCTATTGACTGATTTCCATGACCACTTTTTCAAGTGCTTCTTTTGTCAGAGGAATATACAAGCAGTCTTGCCCATCAGAATGCTTTCTCATCTTCACTAGCTCGTGATCTTTGAATTCAGTCAAATGGGAATTCAGTGTAACCTGGCTACTCACCAGGAACCGCTCCCGACAGGTTGAGTACAAATTATTGACAGGCAACCCTATCAAAAGAAAATTGAAATGTGGGTATAATAAAGTAACAGATTTCTACTTATCCAAAAAAATAAAATATGATATATTTGCACTCCAAATTTCTTTGGTTGCATCCCACTGTAGAACAAGCTTTGCATCACTTGAACCTAGCAGTAGAGTGCAAGTGGTAAAAAAGGGAATGCAAAAATCACCTCCAAAAAACATACTCCCCCAGTTCCCAAAATATAATAGAATTTGTTACTTCTGAAAACTAAACTAACAACATTATTAAATTCATAAGTGACATTAATTTATTTGATTATAGTCAATACAATTGTGAAAATTGTAAACTAGTATAAAAGCATTATTAGATAACCAAAAAATAAAAAATTATAAAAATTTCAGAACATAAATGATTCATGTCAATTTTAAATTTTAAAGCGTTCTAATTTGACTTTTCAAAAGTAAAAAATTGCTCTTATATACCAGAGGGAATATATAACAGAATTTGAGGGGGCAGAAGGAGCTACAAATTTGATCTAAGATGTTTTACCTTCTTCCTCGGGATGAGCAAGTTGATATTCGGCTAGAACTTTGAACACGCTCTGGGCATTAGGCGTCAAACTCTGTAAAACAATTGTAGCAGTCTTAACAGTTTGAGTAGTCCCGCCATGAGCAAGAATCAGCGGGAAAAAGATTCCTTCGACCGTGTAAGGTGCAAAAGTAGGAACATGATACCAACACCAGTTAAACTGTGTATGCACCATCTTCTTGTCCCACACTTGCATAAAGTAAAATGCACCATTAGGCTCATAAACTTAATAAAAGTATATGTACAAACTAAATCAAATCATATATTTTTTCACAAGTAACTAACACAACATATATTATGATATATAGCTTCCCTGCTCCCATTAGAGAGAAATGTTAATAACATATAGATGAGGAATGATTTGGAGTTTGGAATAGAGTTTCAACACCCATAGCTGCTAAGGTGATGCTCTGATAGATATCTAATTCCTCCTTTCTAAGGCTATGTTCTTTCAAGATACTCCCTCCATTCCGTAAAAAGAGTCTCATTTGCAAACTTTGCTAATATTAAGGTATTGATTTTTTTTCCATGTTTATCCCTAAATTAGTAAATGTTTAGTTTGGTGGTGACAACATGATAATATAATTACAATGGTGAACAAGAGGACATTGTGCAATTTGTAGTACCATCAATAAGAAAGTAACTCCTTTTTTGGAACAAAAATAAATAAAAAAAATGGGACTGCTTTTGTGGAATGAAGCGAGTAAAAAATAGAGCAGAAGGGCAGGGGGAGCTGGGAATTCTATATCCTGCCAAGCAACTTGTATGAGTTGTCTTCGTTTCTTTAATTGTTTACTTGTCATTTGATCACAGAACTCAGAACATCAATTTCTAGGCATATATAAACTCTAAATTAAACATGCAATAAACCAAGCCAACCTAATTACTAAGAGAACTGTATTATGAAAAAGCGCATATCTGGACAATCCTAATTGAAACAGACTTCTATAGCCAAATTATACTTACGAAGCGGTGCATTCACATTATCGATGGACGCCACCACACGAAGATGACAACAAGCAGCCATTCGTGCAAGATACTGTTGAGTGTCCGAGTCCCGCAACCCAGGCCCATCAATATTGTGAATAACAACACAAATGACACATTCATTTCCCTCCATGTGAGGTCCATCTAGAAAAGAAAGAAGATCGTCCATAGACCCGGTATTAGATGGTTGTTGAACTTCGAGTAAGTTCCCTGAAGAAGTTCTCCGTTGCGACTTCAATTGCTCCCACAGTAGTTCAGATAATGCTCTCACAACCTAAATTATAACATCAACATTTTTCTTAAGTATAAGAGTAACAAATAAATACAAGTATTTATGTAGCAATGGGTTCTTAAAATGAGACCAGGGGTGGGGGTATGAAGCCAAGACATCCCCAACCTTATTTCTTATTATGTTTACAATGAACATACAGTTACCCAAGTCGCATCACTAAGTGAGCCATCGCAAATGAGAATATTTATTGGGAAAAAAGACGATGATCACAGTGATAAAAAAAATAGTAGTACTCCATCCCTCCCAAATTTTGAGATGCCTTAAAAAAGTGACAATTTTTTAAGACAATTTTCTATTTACAGTTTTATCCCAAAAAAGATCATTTAATTTTCATCTCCATTGTCATTGGGGTCGTCATTGGAGTTGAGGTGGGGAGGCAGAGGAGAAGGATGGAGAGGAGAGCCATGAAGTAGAAGAGAGGGTAAATTAGGAATATCAGTCTTTTATTGTTCTAAATTGAAATTTATCTCTAATCTTGGAATGGATGAAAAATGAATAAGTATCTCTAATTTTGAAACGGCAGAGTACAAGTAAACCAATAGCCAAATGTGATAAAATAAAGCTACATCATTGCTCATAGATGAAACAGTAACACGGCCACCAGCTAGGCTACACGAGAACAGCAAACAAAAGAAGGATTAAACCACCTTAAAAGAAACAGGAGAAAACTGAAAACCTAACCACAAGAAGGTAAAGAAACCATCTAGCTGTTAGCCTCTATCTAGGTAGTAGATACAATAAACTTGAGCATCTTTCTGATTCTACCTACACAGTTGAAGCTTCATCCTTATGGAAACCTAACCCTTATGGAAACCTATTCATGCCAGAAGAATTTCCCTGAAGCAAAGGTACATAATAATGTTCCAAGTCTATTATAATAACCTTCAACTTATAAAGGTTATATATCCCATACTGTAAATTCTGTTTGGATACTTTGTCGTAAGATTAAATCTTCCAAAACTCTATTTCAGCTTTGCAAATACATGTCAGTGATACAAAACATCGGAAGCAATTCACCAATTTTATGCAACTTGTTTGACTTGTTCAAGTACCACCATCTACAATCTATCCCCGTGTGAGTGAATCAACCTTTAAGAATCTGATCAGTCTTTGACATCTGTTGGTGTTTAATATTCCAGTATTCCACCATGACAAATATATATGGAAGCAGACCCACAGCCACAGCTGGCTGTGGATTAGATCCAGCTAACATGATCTCCATCGTCCAAGCCTTGATCCAAGGGATGAGAATATTAAAGGACCCAAACTGACCGCCCAGTTTATTCTTATGCACTGCACGGAAGTTTTTAGCGCGGTCGGTTGGATATTTACTCTTATCCCCTGGATCAAAGTTTGGATGGTGGAGATCATGTTGGTTGGATTGATTCCACAGCCAACTGTGGTTGTGGATCCGCTATATATATACACACACACACGCACCAGTTACATAGCAAACGTTGCATGGTTTTCAACACATACAAATTTGTAGCAGATGATGATTGCACTATATCATCTGCTACAAATTGTGGTGGATGTTGGAAGCAATACAACTTTTGCCATGGAAATTCACCCCATATATACATATACATATATATATATATATATATGGGAAAAGCCGAAAAAGGAATATGTGTCCTGGACACACATAAGCTTGCGTGTGTCTCTTACCCCAAACCTATGTAGTTTTATTTTTAAAAAATTAAAAACATCCTCAATAATCTCTACAAATCTGGTAAACGAAAACCCAAAACTTCCCTTTTCATCTTGCGTCTGTATGTGAACAAATTTTCTCGAACTTTGCACGCCACCAACCCCCATTCTATATTTTTTTCAATTTCTCTCTCTACAGATCAATTTATATACCCAGTTGGAAAGAAAACTGTTAGAGAGAATGAAGAAGCTGAATTGAATCCCCCAGTCAAAACACCACATTCTTGCTTCCGACTACTACTTGGAGTAGTTTAGGTTTTTCTTTCATCCGGGCTAATTTTGGATAAATAAGTAAAATAAAAGCGTAAGAAAACGAAATCTCTATAGCACCTGTAAACTGCTAAAGTATCTTTCACAAAGCTTTTTTTTTCTTTTTCCTAACTTCATAATCAAAACCTTTAATTTATCTTGGCAGCATCTACCATAATCTCACACAGATATTTTGATCATTAGATGCTTGTTTAGTTTTTAAAGTGAATTTTTCATTCATCGCAACAAACTATAATTGGTACTAGATTGACAATAGGAGAGGAAAATCGTTTCTGTATATTAAATTATCGAGGATGTTTTCATTTTTTCAAACAAAACTACGTACATGTGTGTGTCCAGGACACATTCCCTTTGCCATATGTATATATATACTTATACGAAGCAGTCAATATTAATCTAATAAAGTAGGAATGGCATAGCAACACCCACTAGTAACATGCACGAGGTTATGGTAACAAATAGTTGATACATGATTAAGCAATTCTAACTCTGTCTAAAATGGTAAACCAATTGTACACCACAGAAAACCATTAACAGCATAGCCACAAACCACTTTTGCCGTCTCAGCCCAGCAGCATACAGTTATTATTCTAAGCCCGCCAAGAATATGCCACCAACAAAACTACTGCTACTAAACTATCAAACTCTTCTGTGAGAACAAGAGCATCACCACTTCTTCAATGACCCAAAATTATTATTGTGCAAACAAGCGTGGAACGGTCGAGGCTCAATGGTTAGCCGGACATGCTATATCTTAAAGCCAATAACGGCACGTGATCTATACGATTTTTCACACGCAATATTGTATGGATTGCCTCAGGATCAAACATCATTATTAGCTTCTTACAAGCATCTTAAAAATGCAAAGCCACACAAACAGATCAGAAGGTAATTGTAGTATAAGTGGAAGACTTGTTTCTTGCCTGCTTAATATTGATTGACTGAAGATAGCCATTTATAACAACTACAGAATATTCAGTCAAGGCCGTCGAAGCAAAATCTTCAATCAAAGCCTTCTTAGATCCAAAACCATACATTAGAAGACCAAAACCATTCCTGGGTCAGTGCATAAAACAAAATTTTAGATTAATTGAAGGGGGAAAATGCAAACACAATCTCCAGTTCTCCACACAAAATGGATTCAAAAGCATTACAAAAAAATGTTTAATGATTACATACCTTAATTCAAAAACCCACTTAGGATACAAACTTCTGTAACTGTTCATCAAAGAAATAATTTCTTTCTCATGTTTAGGCTCAATACTGGAAGCTGCCTTTCTAAGCTCCTGCAAATAGACATTTAAAGTAACGTCTTTAAATATATATCTTAGTAATATCTATACAAATGCACGCATACGCGAGCACACATACACACACACGCATGATATAATAGCTAGAAACTGAGGTAGAACCTGTTCATCAACTAGATCAATGTCAGACAGCTTATGAGTTGATTTCTTCCCTGACGTGCCTGACTCTTTTGTGAGAAAATAGTTTCTTGAGAATTCAAACTCCTCTTCTTCCATATCATTGGCCTCCATGATTCTGATTGTTGTTTATTCTTTAAAGGATGTTTCAAAACCTGGACAGTTATGTAAACCAGGAAAAAAGGACCCGGTAAGTTTAGCGGGTGATGGACTTTTTCCTCAAGAAATGCATATCATTCACAAAAGCGCCAAAAGAGGGTACCATCCCATACCAGCTATCTTTAAATTGCAAACTGCTTTGGAAGAAAGAGATGACCTTACCAGTTCAGTTGTTCAATTTGAGGAAGCTGGTTATGGTACAAATAGGCAAACTTGCTCCTAAGCAGGTGTAACCAATCTCACTGTGCCACACTAGCATAGAGAGGGTTTTGATTAGGAATGGATTAAAAAAATAGAAAGGGGATAATTTTTTCCTTTTGCTTTGGGGGGGGGGGGGGGAGGAGGTTTGGGTGGTGGTGGTTAGGGAGAAGAGTAGGAAACATGTGCTACCTAAACTTTCTTTTCCTCATATATCATTCATAGCACCAAAATTCTCATGTTGTACATAAATATTGAGGACACTACTGCTGTACAGGATACTAATGCTATTGAGGATTTACTACAAACACCTGGAGTGCAGGACAGAAGGAAACAGAACAGAACAATTTGCTGTCACAAAGAAAGCCTCACAGCAATTCAAAGCAAGTTCTATACAAAGCATCAGTCATTCATGCAAGATAATCATCAACAGAGCAAGCTAGCATAACTTGGGAGTTTGTTACTAGAGGATAGTCGAGATTGCTTGAACAAGAGGCTAGTAACTAATTATATGTATATACAGTTTTTGTATGTATAGATTGTTAGTTAGAGGAATCTGTATATAAGTAGCATTGTACATACACATTGTACAGAAGCTTTACCTGCCATTGTTCTTCTCCTTTTCTTTGCAACTAATATCAAATGTTAATAATACAAGTATTCAACTGAGAAGAAATGGTGATATGGTATATTTGGATCCAACTAGACTTCAGCCTAAAGGGTTTGATTCTACATATTCCCAATGGCCAATAAAGACAGAAGGAGAAAATATCCCAACTTAAGCCCACAAGCCCAATAGGGCTACACACATCTACAATATGAAGGTAACATATAGGGGTGCTCAAGATTTCATGTCCTGAACTGTGGTTCCAATACATTAGGTATCAGTTCCTTTTCAGTTCAGCTGCTCAGAGAGATCGCAGTTGCGGTACTCCCACAATCCACTTCTCACCCTCCACTGCTGCAGTTGAGCCTTCTGTGTTTACATGAATAGAAGATACAAGATCTGCTGTTGGGACTTGGGATTGTGCCTGTATATATATATATATATATATATATACGCCTGTTGGGAAAAATAAGAAAAGAATTTTTTTTACTGTACTATGGACATCTAGCTCTAGGTTGCTATTTCATTTTATTATAAATTTTCAGCGGACAGCTGAACCGAAAAGGAACTGATTCCAAATATTTCAGAAACTATATTTTTTTTAATGATTTAGACTATCTTTGTCATAAATATTTTGTCAAAAAAGTTATATTTTTCAGAAATACTATTTGCTATCATGGTTGTTCCATTAAACAAAAAATATCAATTTTATTTCCCACAATTATTGAATAAAATATTTTTAAAAATTGATATATTTTCTTGCAAAATAAATAAATAAATAAAATGCACTGGTTATTAATTATAGGGAAGAGAACCCTGGGCCATGGCACATACTCCGTACTTGGCAGTTTTTACTCGAACACGGCTGTCATTCAAACAATCAATTTATAGTTTTAATTAAAAGTCTGAGTAATTCCGGTACAACCAAAACCCAGAACCGCAGGTTCAGTTTCTGTTCTTTTCCCACCATACGATTCGGTTCGTTTCCAGTCCAGCACTCTGGATTCGGTATAGTTGAGAGCAGTCCTAGTAACATACAAGGCAAAGGTAACACAATTAATTCTCTCCAACCCTACAAGTCTACAACTAAAATGCTCTAGAAAATATTAATGTTGATTGCCTATTAAGCCTTGATAAGTGAGTATTTATTCTCACACCGGAGGGTTTTTTCCTCGGCTACAGCCATGGGGCTAACGGTGTGTTACTTGTGTGCAGGCTTCGCATCCGGCGATACGGCATCGACGAAGTTCAGAATCATCAAAAAGTAAACTATCTAAAAAGTAATGCTAAATGTTGTACCTAGTGCACAAGGCTCCTGCAAATAATAGGGTATGGGGAAGGTTAAATGTACACAGCCTTACCTCTATTTATAAATGAAGCGGCTGTTTCCGTGACTTTAACCTGTGACCAGTAGATCAAGCATTTAACAAGTGAGCACTTGACCATCACACCAAGCACAATCTTCCTAACAAGTACTACTAATTACAAAATTATTGTTTTGGAAACTTTTGCGAATTCACATCAAATTTAAATAATAAGATTTGACGAATTAAATTGACTAATTAAATTGTATGGAAGTGTTATCAATGGTCATCAAAAATTTAAGTATGCATTCCTCTGCATGTTTCTGCCTTTGCATCAACAACTCCTCAAGCCAAACAGATCCTACAGTTTTGTCTGTACTAAATACCTTTCAATTTTATATTAAGCATCTAAAAACTTAAACAAAACATTCACTAGGCTTTCATTGACTAAATTTCCATGTATTCCTGGGCTTCCTATCACTTTAAGAATCCTATAATGGTCTCAAGAGGCAATAAAACTTGAAAACTAACTTCAAAGAGTGGACAGACTAGAGAAATTAGTAAATTGATTTATAAGCCAAAAAAGACCAAACTTGAAGAATAAATCATAGAGAAGTTACATATATGTATCTGTAATTTGTATATCAGATAGATGAAGTGTAACAGAATAACTGACCTGAAACTTGGAATTTTCAGCTTGAAACTTGAAAGTTGTGAGCAGTCCCTGAATGTTGATGGGGTCAAGGCATTAATAAAGAACAGATGAGTAAATAAAATCATCCCACATATTCCTCTTTCCATACATATGTATATACAAAAAAAACAGAAAACAAAAATACAACGCCATTCAAATATAAAAAATAAAATAAAAAAATACCCATGTTTACAAGATAATTCTTCTAGGTTTCTTGTCTTGAAACCTTCTCGTAAATGCTTCATCATCAATGATCTCAAAAACATCTCTTTCCCTTACAATTGCAAAGATATTTATACAAAATAAAATCTATTTCCCTATCATCCCACTACGTGTAACTAGTCACTTATTATATTTAAGAGTAAACAGGGGATAGCAAAATATCCTTAAGGTTGGCAAAATTTACAAACATAATTTTTTCTGGAACACATGGGAGACCTAAAAATCTGATGTACATTACCTTGAAGCCATAAAAAGGCAAACAAATGAAGCTGACAATTAGGCATTACTCAATTTCCAACGTCTCCAGTACAAATCACTACTCTCTCCAAACCATTAAAAGAATCCCCTTTAAAATATTGGTGAATATTAAAGATATATTTCCATTTCACGTTAATAGCTGAAATAATAAATGTTTATTTTATTTGCTAAGTAATTGTTTAGTTTATTGGTGGTGATAATATAATGGTTCACAAAAAAAAAAAAAAAAAAACAAATTTCATCCACACATTGCACTTATTTTGTGGTAAGGAGGGAGTAATCCAAATTCCCGAGAATTAGCTTGGTGACCTAATGAGTGAGAATTAGGAAGAAGAAAAGATTAACAAAACTCCGAATTTCAGCCCTAATCTATCTACATTCAAAAATGAAAATTAAAAACAAAAAAAAAAAAAACCTTAACCCTAAGCAAATCCCAAATCAATGATGGAGAGATTACCTCGTTCGAGTGTGTCTGCCGCTGCAACCGTTGCTGGAAAGTTATAATTTTCGTTTTGGCGCTAGTTCAAGGTGAGAAGACTGGAGAAGGGATGTAATTGATAGTTTAACCGCGAGTTTCATTTGAGGGAGGGAAACGAGTTGAGCAGGGGTGTTGGACTCAGTAGACTCGACAAATTTGTTTTTTTTTTTGAAAACGGGGATAAATGAATCGAGCTGCACAGAGGGAGAAAGCCAGAAAATATTCTCGGGACCAGGAGCAATCAGGCACCGTACAATGATCAATTTATAATTTATTTTTAAAAATAATTAATTTTTAATAAGTTATAGATTTATAAATTGAATATAATAATATTTTAAATATATTTTTTAAATGGTTCAATACTTATTTTTTAATAATTTATAATTTATTTAAATTAACAAATAAGTTTAAAAATATTTTGAAGTAAGTTGTGACAAATAAGGCTTTAATGAAATATAAATTTAATTATTAAAACAAATGTAATTGTTATTATCTTTTTTATAGTAATTAATAATAAAGTCTAAATTGACGTTATAATCTAATTCTAATATTACATAGTATTTAAACTAATTGAGCAAGCTTTTGAGTTTGTTTTTTACTCTTTATGTCTTATAATTTTTATAATACTTTATTATAATCGAGGATGTCTTATCATTTTTACAACATAGTCATATAGGAAAAGTTCAATAAAAGGAAATGACCTTGTGATCTTTATTTTTTCAAAATTCAAATATAAATGGACCCACAGTCATTCCACTCCATTTACTCAAAAGTACAAGGTTTTATTAACAATTATATTTAGTCTAATCAACACGATTTTTAATATGCGTAAAAAGTTAAATATTACGAAAATTATGTGACAAATGGAGTAATAAATATTTGTATAAGAGTAAAATAGCAAATCTATGGGCACATAATTTTCCATTCCCTATTTCCATTCCCTAAAACTAGAAATGGCAACTACTAAAAAAAAAAAAATTAGAAAATCACTTCTTTCTCATTCTAATACAGATCTCTCTCCATCTAAGCACCATATTTTCTGACCGATTGTGTGCCTGTTTCGTAAAACTTTTTGAAAGTGATTATAGATTTTTAAAAGGTATAATTACTTCAGAATTCTGTTTGTTTCAGTTTATTCGATAAGTTGCTTTTAGATTGTACAAAGCTGCTAAAGCACATAATAATCACTTCTAAAAAGTTAAGTTTCAGAAATTTATTCAATAATCTGTTTTAAAAAAATTACACCAAACAGAACTAACCATTTATTCAATAATCTGATTATTAAATAATTTGTAATCTATTTTCAAATAAATTGTACCAAACGAGCCCACAATATCTCTTTACCATCACTTTAATCAAATATTCATGGACATGAAATTTCTTTATCCCAGCCCTAAGTTGGAGAATATTAGTCTTGGCTAGAAAAATTGCAGATGGATAAAAAATTGTGAATCTTTAGCTTTGACCAAAACATAACTTTTCAGTGTTTTGAAATTTTCATGTTCTTTTTCATTGTTTGGCAAGTTAATTAGAAAAAGATAATTCCTTTAATAGATAAGGGGGTATGTAATTTTCGGTGTCAATGGTGTTGATGGGGCCGAAAAAGAAAACGATGCCATGCTTGTCGTTTTGATCAAAGCAACAAATAAACTCTTTTTTGGGAAATCTCTTCTTATCATCCATATAACTCTCTATAATTTTTATATGAAAACTAGTAATATAGTTAACCGGATCTATTAGTCAATTCAGATACATTTATACCCCATGAGAAGAGTTGCGACATCGAGAAGAGTTGCGGCATCGAGAGCACAAATATTTGAATTTAAGGTCTGAAATGATACTACAATGTTATAAACTATTCACTTATTCAAATGACTGAAAACCAATATTACTAAAAAAGATAAACTTGACAGGTATTAACTAAGTGAAATTTGCTATCTTGCTCGACAATTATTATGAATTTATAATGTTACTTGGCGATGATTTCAGTGGAGAAGAAATAAGAGGGAGGAGGAGAGGGATAACAAAGAAGACAATGGAGGGATTTCTTCAAGATGGAGGAGACCACGAATATAATGAGTTGCGTATATTACTTGTGTAATAATGTCAAACGATAGTAGAGAATGTTGTTGGTAAGGCTACATATATAGTAAAGCTTAAATAAAAAATCTAATTATGATTTTGGAGACTATGTAGAGGTTTTTAATTTTAATTTTGTTTTAATTTTTTTTAAAGGGAGGTTGTCTAGAGTTTTTATTTTTTTATTTTTAATGGTGATAACACTTCCATCAAACTTACAATTATAATTAATATAATATCAAATATCAATTCTCACATTAATAATTAATCACATATTAATTGGTAATAAAGCTCCACTTCTATCTGTATACTATAGTATTTTACTGGCTCAACAATTTTCATGGTCACTGGCCGCAAGGTCACAACTGCTAATATACAAACTAAATTAATTGAAAGTAATTCTATTACAATTCAAATTCTTATTCTAATTAAATATTTTCTAATAATTTTAGTAGTAACATTATTTTTCAATAATTGCAATAGAAACAATATGAATGGTAATGGTATATACTTTATATACAATTTGTCAAATTTAATTTTCAAAATTATTTTACACAAAGTAATTAATAGTTTTCTCTTCTTACTACAATTAAATATTTTCTTATCCTAAATGGAATAATATTACAATTAATAATCATGATCGTAAATCTAATATATACCACTGCACAAAATAGTCATTATTTAAATAATTTTATACTACTAAACATATATACTAAGTCTTCTTTTCAAAAATTATATATTAGAAAATCTAACAACATTAATTTTTTACAATAATAGTTTAAATAATGCCACTTAACTATTACCATAACATTTATGTGATGATTATTCTTATGATTGAAAACTAAAAATAATAAGTATCGTACTCTTTGAAAATTTAATAATAATAGATTCAAATATGAGAATAATTAGTTAACCCAATTTATACTACTAACTACTACTAAATTTGTATTACTATTATGAATAACCAACACACACACACACACACATATAAATATATATAAAATAATTATTGTCTAAGTACGCTTTAGATCTCTCTATATCCTATTTATCAAAATTTAATTTTCAGAATTATTTTACACATATTTCTTCTTCCAATAAATCAGAATCATGTCACATTAATAATTTCTACCAAAAGGCAAATACATAACACTACTCCACCAAATAGGGCAAACATTAGATCATTCGAAATATTATTTACAAAATATTTGTGGAATATTTATTCTCATAAACAACTACAAATCATAAATATGATATTTATATATATAAAAACAATAAATATACAAATAAAAAAATTGAGAAATTTTATGATATTAAATTTATATTATAATTATAAATAACCATCATATATAACAAAAATAAACGTCTTATCCGAGTACATTGTAATCTTTTTATAAGTTAAACTTTCAACATGATTTCACAAATATTGAAATTAAATTAATTAAAAAAGAATTTGATTATATTTATATTTATATTTATATTCTTATTGTTTTAGTTTTAGCATAAATCTAAAATATGAAAATTGATCAATTAAAAGGAATCATATTATAGTTTATATTCTTACTACTATAAATATTTTCTTACAATAAATCGAATCATTCTATATATTATTAAATTATGTTTGGTAAATGCTTCTACTTTCATGTTTTTATTTTTTGTTTTTGATTTCATATGTTTTTACTTTCACTTGCTTTCACTTGTGAAATCACAAAATAAACAATTCTATTTGGTAAGCATGCTAATATAACTACAGAAATATAGGAATGTATTGAAAATGAAATTTGATAATATGTGTGACAGTCCCAAATTTACATTACCGAATCCACGTGGAAACTGGGTCGTCAAATATCATTCTCAGCATATTGAGTTGTCAATATCTTACAATAGGATCTCATATACGAATAAATATACACACAACGGAAGTATAAGCTTTAATTGAATAATAAAAGTCTTATAATAACAGGGTATGGTACGAACAAAAGTCATACAATATTCGATTACAACATACAAGTTAGAAAAATACGGGAACATCCTAGTAATATTCTACATTTCTCTTTCCTTTCAAGGATTCGCCTCGCTCTACTGATTCTGGAAGGTTTATAAAAACATAGCAAGAATAAGCAAAATATGCTTAGAAAGAAATTATTTTATTTTGAATAAAATGATATTCTAGTCAAAAATATAAAAAGATGTAGTTTTGAATCGTTAAAACTTAACATTTTGAATTCACGAGTTTAATATGAATTCCATCAAAGCATGCATGATTTACGAGTAAATATAATATCACGTCATTTAACAATTAACAATATGAATGATTGAACACTAATTGGGTGGCATCTCTGCCCGACACTTTGTTAAATAGTCATCTTCGATACAAAGTCAAGTTTAACAACTTGTGCTCGTATACGTCACAACTACAGGAATTAACCATGTAAGGTCCCGGCACATCGGTCTTTAGCTATGTTCAATATTCGATTTCAAATTATCATAAATACGATAAACATTTCAACATGACATGTTCATACATAGTAGATATGTATAACCATTTTAAACAAGTTCAAGAATTTAACTTGAAGCAATAAATATTGTACAAGCAGTTAAATTTGTACAATCATGGCAAATACGTATAATGAAATTTAAATCATATGTATGAATGCATAAGTGAACAATAACTTATACATAGTTTAGGGAATAATAAACTTGCCTTAGCGAATCTTCTCAAAATTTTCACGTAACGCATTTAGCGGTCGTAGGTTTTCCTTTCCTTCTCACGTACGATCCTATAATAATAATGATATATCATTAGTATCGTCATTTTAAAATAGGTCGCTCACTCTCAAAATAATCCTAAGTATTTTAGAGTTTTCCTAATTTAAAAATGACATAAACTCACACAAAATTTTAAAGGGCAAAATCGTCATTATTTGACAATTCGTATTTTGATTCATTCTGTCCAATTATTCCTCGTATTTATCCCAGGGTATTATTAACCCTAAAATAATTCATGGGATCCTTAATTATTTGGACCAAAACATAATCCCTATAAAATTAGGGCCTATAACTCTTTGTAATTTAATATAAGAAAAATCAAAGAAAATTATCTTGCGATGATTTTTAATAAAATGATTGCATTTTACAAAGTAAGAAGCATTTAAAATTAATGCCCTAATCCGAATAGAATTCGAAAATAGCAACATAAAAATTTACCATAATAAAAT
>JAUMHB010042967.1:0-18174 GCA_032359685.1 Pittosporum tobira
GATAGCTTTCTTTGTTTCAGTTATCTTTAGTCATGGTATTTCTTACTGAGCTATTTGAGCTCACTCTTTTGTCTCATATTCCTTTCAGGTATAAATAACTGATAGCGTGGTTAATGATGAGAATGAACTAGAGGTCTAGTTGCTTAGATGTTTCCACTGCGTACTATTGGCTAAAAGAATAATTTGTGTAGAGAGTGTTGTATACTATTTTTAGCATGATAGGTTGTACTTTATTATAACCTTGTGTACTTTAAAGTCTTGTCTATTTGTAAGTTATGAAATTATTAATAAATTAACAACTCAAGTCGGGCTGTGGATGCCCAGATTTGGGGGTGTCACACCTGGCCCTTACCGGCATTGTTCAAAGGGACAACGAATCGCTACGAGACTATGTGGCATGATTCAAGAGCAAAATGGCCCATGTCGCACAACTGGATAAAAGACAAGCAGAGATGTTCCTCAGATCCGGGCTCCACAAGCAAAGGTCTCAAACCCTCTTGGCGGACCTAATATATTCTCCCCTACTGACGTGTACGAAATACTCTGCCAGGCGGAGATTCAAATTAGGATCAATACCGAACTGGGAGAAATCAATATCTATTAGGTAGCCCAGATAGAGTCCAAAAAGTCAGAAGAATCCCAGCTGGAAAGCAAGAAAAGGAACAACAGCGGCAGACCCTACCGGAATGGAAAACGAACTTCCCTAGAAAAGGCCTAGAAAAGAATAGAAGGAATACACTCAACTCAATATGCCCCGAGCATCCATCCTAGCCGCCATAAGGAATGAAGCTTGGTTCCGACCATCGAGGAAAATGATAACGCCCGATCATAAGAAGGACCAGTCCAAATATTGTGACTTTCATGAAGATCATGTCCATAACACCGACGAATGTTTCTCCCTCATGAACTTCTTGGAACGCAAGGTCCAAGACAGACAACTGCAACACTACGTTGTAAACGCCCAACTCTTTATCCAAGTAATGGATTTACCCCTAGCCCTTACGATCCATACAGTCTATATTCGAGTGCTAGCGGACCATCGAACACTGCTCAGAAAAATTACGAGAGGAGTATCTACAATATCGACCCTCGGCCAAGCGGTCAAATTCCAAACAACTCCTGATATCTCCTTCTCGCACAAAGATTATGACGGTGTGCGTCAACCTCATGACGATGCGTTGATCGTCGAGGCCAAGATCGGATCGTACAATGTTAAGAGGATCTTGATTGACACTGGAGCCTCGAGCGACATCCTTTATTACTCCACCTACGCACAGATAGATCACTCCTTCGTGCATATTGAGCCACCAGAGACTGCATCAATCTTCAGGGTAGATAATAACCCAGTCCCTGTGTTCGACATAGTCAGCCTGCTCACTATTTTCGGAACTTTCCCCTTACAAATGACGTTCCCGGTGAAGTAGTACATGCTACGGATCGAAAGTTCCCTAAATACAATAGTCGGGCGGGCGACCCTGAGCAAACTGCAGGCGATTGTGTCAATCCCCCACTTGAAGATGAAGTTTCCCACTGACTACGACATCAGGGAGAGCCGTGGCGACTAGTCCATCTCAAAAAATTGCTATGTCTAGTCGCCCGACTTTCATCCTAACAAGGAATCATCCAAAGGCAAACAAATCGAAGTACCACCCGTCTCAGAACTAACTAGTACTCCCAAGGTAAACAAAGTAATGACTCTGTAATTGGAGCCCTTTAGCAAGACATGAATTTAACCGATCGTCGAACCGGTTGATGAAACAGAAGAAGTCAAGCTCACACTCGGGCAGCCTGACAGGAAAATTACGATTGGTCTGGGGCTACCCGCTGAGCTTCGCGTCACCCTCATTAACCTACTTCAAGAGTATGCCGACGTTTTTGCCTGCACCCCCAATGAAATGCCAGGAATTGATGAAAATATAGCAGTTCACAAGTAGTGTCAATCCGCAGCACAAACCGATAAGGCAAAAATGCAGGAACATGGCCTCGGAAGGACAACAGGCAGTGAATGAAGAAGTAGATATGCTGTTAAAGGCAGAGTTCATCTACGAGATTGAATACGCTGACTAGGTAGTCAACATTATGTTGGTAAAAAAAATAGTGGTAAATGGTGGATGTGCATCGATTGCACAGACCTCAACAAGGCATGCCCCAAAGATATTTACCCTCTGCTAAACATTGACCAGTTGATCGACACAACAGCTGGCAGCCTCCTGCTCAGTTTCTTAGATGCATTCTCTGGATATAACCAAATCCGCATGTGGCCAGGAGACCATGATAAGACGGCCTTCGTCACCCAACGAGCGGTATACGCCTATAAGTTAATGCCGTTTGGCCTAGTGAACGCACGGGCAACCTTCCAACGGCTTGTTAACAAGGTATTTGCCTCCCAAATTGGCCGAAACATGGAAGTATATATCGACGATATGATTGTGAAGAGCAAACAAGAAGTCGACCACATTCCCGACCTCTGGCAGTGTTTCAACAACCTCCGAGAGCACAAGATGAAACTAAACCCGACAAAGTGTACATTTGGCCTCCAAGCCGGGAAATTCCTTAGTTACATAGTCAGCAGGCGAGGCATAGAAGCTAACTCCGAGAAAATAAAGGCCATCATCAACATGATGCCCCCTCGGTTAATCAAAGAGGTCCAGAGATTAACCACCCGAGTGGCTACCTTACGACGGTTCATAGCCTGCTCAGCCGAGAGATGCCGCTATTCTTCAACACCCTCAAGGGCAGTAAACAATTTGAATGGACGGCCGAATGCCAGACATCCTTCGAATAACTAAAATGGTACTTATCATGTGACGCCCTGGTCTCCGTACACCTGCTAAACTCATAGACCGATCGTCAACTCCTCTTCAGACTTCATACTTAAAATAAATTATAACTATTTCTTAATGACTTTGTAGCGGAATTTAATTAATATTACAATTTTTCTAAGAATAAATAAAATATTTAATCATTTTGAATTTCCTCCTTTCAGTTCCTCTTCCTCGGGCTAGACAAATCCCCAGCGTCAATCTCTTTCCACTCTCTCTCCAGCTAGTTCTCAATCCAATCTTATCTAACTGCAATAAAATATTCAATAATAGCAAGGATGAACAATTAAGCTCAGCAAGTACATTTTAAAAATAAATGAGTGCAAGCATCATAAACTTTGTAAAGTTCTTCATTTTTGAACATAACAACATTTACCGTATCAGAGCATTATGAAAAGTGAGTATGCATAACATTTCTCGTAGCCATCATTTACCGTCTCATTCCCCACTTAGTCTTAACACACAATTCAGACCAAACGGGGACTGTCAGAGAATGTGTACACCTCAAGTAGGAAAATTTTCATCCTGCTCCATAGGACTTGCTCCTATGGGATCCCGGGGAATTTACCGGTCTTACCACCATTGCAATACTCATCATTTCATTAAAAACCATTTCATACTTGCATAACATTAAAAACTCGAGTCATTGCTCCATTTTTAGAAAACATGTACTCAAAGAACTTTTATGAATATTTAACATGCAATATAGAAATCAGAAGTGTACTTGCCTGTAACGCTTAAATTACTCTGGAATATGCCTTTGTCGGTTCTACGAGTTCATCCACAATCCTTAAACAATGAAATAATTCCACATTAGCAATTTGGTCCCAACCTCATGAAATTTATACTATGAAATTAATTCTTATTATTGGGCCCAAACTACATCATTTCAACGCCTAGACACTCATATGAACTTCCTTTAAGGTTTAACTTGCTCTAGCTCTACATTTTAAAAAGTTATTGTCCAAACTACTGGTTAGTTTACGGCCATACTTATGGCCGTACATAATCTCGTAATTCCCCATTTTGATTCTATCACATTCTATACTTCAAGAGCTTCACGTGGGCACAATAATCACTCAATTCCGAGTTCGTATGAAAAAAATATAGTTTTCCAAAGTTAGAACAATTTTAAGAAAATATGCTCTATTTTAACTTACAACAGTGTAATTTGGACATTTTACAAAAATACTAAATGGCCTTCAAAAATGATAAAAATTTCCATAAATACTCTAAACATGCCCAAATATTTTCAAAAATATTTTTATGAATTTTTGATAAACAAATTATTTTACATATCCTCCCAAACTTAACTAAAAATTCAACTTTCTCTACACTCTCTGTACTTAAACAGACATAACTTATTCCTTACCATTCCTATATTATCATACTATATTTTTTCAGAAACTAGATTTCAGTATCTACGTTTTGACATAAAAAATATCAAATTCTGACTCCGTATGAAAAAATTATGACATTTTGAATTTCAATAATTTCTACAGAAAATTACTCCGGCAGTGCCTTGCAGCAGCCTAGTTCAAGTATTTTTTATAAAATAGTAGAAAATTCCTTTTTGAATGAATCTTTCGGGAAAGTGTACAAAATTTATCCTAATTTTTACACCAAAATTTTCATAGTTTATTCTCTTGTAGGCTATTTTATCCGCATTTATAAAATTTGGTCCAAAACCACACTTTTCTAGAAATCCGGGACGCTACTGTCCCTGTTTTCTTGTATTTTATAAAAATAGTAAACGACCTTATTATCTCACACAACCTTCTGAAGATATGTTATTTATCAATTTAAATAACCTCAAAAAAAGTTTCGTGTATAAAACATATGTATATTATTTTATAGAAATTTTTTTATCACAGGTTGCTGATTCCAACTCCTCTGTTTCATCAGAAAATTAGCAGCTATGTCCAACAATTTATTAAAATACCAAATGAACTCAAAAAGTTATGAAACTTTTTAAAACTCATCTACACGTATTCAAGTACTTCCAATAATAGTTTCATGACTATTTAAGGGGCCAATTAATTTTCGTATAATTTATAAACAGTAATTCGTAGGTCAAAATTTTCAAATTTTCAGCATGCATAAACTTTCTTTTTGTAACAACCAACTTTAATCCATGAACTAAGCTTTCAATAAATGATCTTAACCAACTCAATCCACATCATACACACCTAATTCTATCCATGGAACTCATAAATTAAGAGAACTTTCATACCTTTATTGATTTGCTTTGCAAAAATCCTCCTTCTTTGGTTGCTATGCCCTTTCTCTCTCTATATTTCTTCTTCTCTCTTCCTTATCTCTCTTTGGCATAAATGGCTGTCTTCCCCCTCCAAAATCTGCTGAATTTTTATTATAAAGAAGAAAAAAAAATTGCTTGGTGAAATGTCTATTTTGCCCTTAGATATTTTGGAAGGAACCACAAAAATTTGACACATCGAGAACAATTTAGTCATTTCACACCTTTATTTGTAAATTACAATTTCTTCCCTCAAGGTTTGGATGAAATAATTATTAAGTCATCTCTCCTTTCAAAATTTCAACCATATCCCCCATTTTGACTTAGTCTTTCACTTTAGCCCCACATTAAATTTCCATAATTTACCTTAGCCCATATTCAAGTTACTTTTAGTCAACTTCTTATTGAGAACTTAATTATATAATTCAACTTGGGCCGGCTTCAGAAATATACTTTCACATTGCCTTAAGAATTAATTAACTTCGGTCTCCCTTTCTGCTTCTAAAATTCAGCCATTCCCGAAAATATGCTTGATCCATTTCTTCAATTCTTCTTTAATCCATACTTAATTTAACTTATCTCAACTTAAGTTTTCTTTGATTCATATTTTTATCCAAGTTCAAAAATCGAGTTAATTTGGCCATAGCTTTACTAAATACCCTTACTTCTTGTACTATTTTCTTCCACAATGTTTTGACTAAAAAGGTTCCTTGGCTCAATCCATTATCAAACTTAGTTTCATCCACAATCTAAATTCACTGTAATCCAACTCATTCGTCCATTTACACTTTAACCGATCTATAATTCATTCAAATCTTATTCACCGTTCTTGGTTCGTTTCTTGCTTGAGGGTTGACCAATTAAAATTTCTAGAATCGACCAACAATTATAAATAATTGACTAAATGTGTATAAAATTTACATTCCAAAAGCATAATTTATTTTCATGGCATTTGTTTAAATTTTTGGGGTCTCACATAGCCTCTCCACCCCTGTTCTCCCACGCCCAACCCAAAAAAGATTTGTACCTGTACATAGTAGCAACACCCTGGGCGGTCGATGTTGTCCTTATCAAAGTGCTCAAAGACGCGGAAACACGGTACCCAAACGTTGAAAATTTTGCCTTGGCACTCCTGCTTGCCTCAAGAAAGCTAAGGTAATACTTCTAAGGCATGACCATCAAAGTGCTTACCGATCAACCATTGAGGAGAATCCTACACAAGCCGGAATTGTTTGGTCGGTTAGTTGGATGGGCGGTCGAGTTGGGACAATTCGACATTCAATACATACCCCGAAAAGCCATTAAAGGGCAAGTCTTTGCAGACTTCGTCGTCGAATATGGCTTCCCAGAAGAAACGTCAGCCCCACCACCAGAAACGGACTGACCAGAAACTCATAACCGAGCCTGGACCTTTTACGTCGATGGCTCCTCCACTGCCACTACATTTGGGGCTGGCATGATCCTAATCAGCCCTAAGAAGTTTGAGATTCAACAAGCAACGCGCTTTGCTTTCCACGCTTCCAACAACGAAGCAGATTATGAAGCCCTGATAGCCGGTCTCCAGCTATCCCTGCGGCTCTGAGCAACTGATCTACGAATCTTCGGCGATTTTTCTTTGGTCGTCTAGCAAATAAACAGAGAATACTGAGCGGTTGACCTCCGGATGGTCAGATACCTAGCCAAAACTAAGGAGCTGCTTCAAAAATTCAACTCATATTCCATTCAAGCCATCTTGCATGAAGGGAACTCTATCACAGATGCACTATCCAAACTGGCGTCCTCCGGCCAGACTCAACTGGAAGCAACAATCTACCTCGACACCCTCGACTGGCCGAGCATCAAAGAAGCCCAAGTGCTAGTAGGATCCGGGGCCCCCGACTGGCGAGCCCCGTTGATCGCCTACCTAGTCCATGGGATCCTACTAGAAGACAAGACCGAGGCAAAAAAATTAAAGTTCAAAGCGGCCTCATTCACAATGATGGACGACACATTGTACAAATGAGGGTTCACAATACCCCTCCTTTTATGTGTCAGCCCATCGCAGTTGTAAACCATCCTCGAAAGTCCATAGCGGTTGTTACGGCAGCCATATTGGAGGGAAGTCTTTAGCCGTCCGCATAACCCGGGTGGGCTATTACTGGCTTACCATGTTGCTAGCCTCCAAGGAATTCGTACAACGATGCAAGCAATGTCAACTCTTAGCTAACACGCCCCGACAAATGCCTGAAGAACTGTCATCCAACCTCATCCCCATCCCTTTCGCGGCATGGGGGATCGACCTCATGGGCCCTTTCCCATAATCATTTAGGAGCTATCGCTACATCACCGTGGCGGTGGACTATATGACAAAATAGGTCAAAGCCAAACCGCTGCGAAAAATGACCGCCCGAGCATGCCAAAAATTCTTCAAGGAAGACGTGGCCATGAGGTTTGGCATCCCTCAATTGCTAATCTCAAAAAATGGAACTCAGTTTGTGGACGCCCAATTCGAAGAATATTTAACCAATTCCAAAATCAAACATCGAAGGGCAGCTATCAAACATCCCCAGGCAAACGGATAAGTTGAAGTAACCAACCGCATTCTCCTCAGCGGCATAAAGCGAAGACTCGAAAGAGCCCAAGGCAAATGGTATGAAGAACTCCCCAACATACTTTAGGCGTACAAAACAACCCCCCGATCATCCACCGGAGAGACACCCTTCAAGCTGGCCTATGACTTTGAAGTGGTAATCTCGATCGACAAATAAATACCTACACTAAGGCAACTATATTTTGAAGAAACTTCCAATGACAACGTCATTCGGATGGAGCTTAACTTCCTGGACGAAACAAGAGATCGGGCGGTCCTCCAAATGGCACATCGTAAGCAACAAACTTCCAAATATTACAATCGAAAATTTAAAACAAGGCGGTTCAAAGTTGGCGACCTAGTGCTCCGCACAACCATTGCCTCCAAGCTTACCAAGCAAGGAAAACTGCACCCAAACTGGGAAGGCCCGTACATCATCTCAGTAGTCCTCAGGCCAGACACTTACTTAATCAAGGATTTGAATGGTTATGAGCCAGACAACCCCTAGTACGCCATACACCTCAAGAATTACTAACTTTGAAATTTCCCAGGTGAGCCACGCTCATTGCTCGACCACAAAATTGTAAATGTTTGTTCGCCCACAGGCATCAAACCTTTTTCCTGCGGCAATCTCCATTACTCGCCCATTGTAACAGTTTGCTCACCCACATACAACAAACTTTATTATGAATAAAATGTTCTTGAACATAATCAAATGGCTTATTCTCTTTATTACTTAAACATGTCACCCGACCGGTTTCCACCGCTTGGCATGTGGACATAAACAAGTAACCACAAACTCCTTTGTCTCAACAACTATCCTATCCCACTCCCACAAATCAAGTTTAAACCCCACTTATGGTAAACCATAAGGCGTTTAAATTGGGGGGCACCACAGGGAGGAATCGGTACAGACACTTGGAAGCACAATTAAAACCGCCCGATTTAATTTTTGTGGCGTATACTCTTCCGACTAGGTTGTTCATGAAAGTTAATTATTCCCGAGCTCCAAACACTTGGAATAATTTCAAACTTTCATTCCCTTTGGTCCAAAATCCGGTATAAAATTTGAAACAATTTCGACCGAGCGTCCAAATTAGAGTTTAAATGTTCCCGAGTCCTAACACTTAGAAATATTTTGCTTAAAGTTTGTTGTAAATATTTCACTTTTTACAGAGCAATCGCAATTTTTGTCAAAACTCACCTATGTTATGATTTCTGCTCTATGTTCCCGGGCTGTTATACTTAATTGAATTTGACCAATTTTATTGAAATTCCGAGTCCTCACTATTGACGAATTTTTCTAAAATTTTAAAATTTAACTTCTACCGAGCGATATAAAAAAAAGTAATCACAAAAACACAAAAGTGAAAAATTGAAATTTTATTAATGATTGGAGTTTTAATTACATAGCATAAACAAAAAATATATACAAAAGAGATCAGGTGACCGAAAAAGGAGAAGACCCTAGGAATGTGCTGGCCGGCAAAAAGTTGCTCACCCAGCTGCCCTTCTTTGAGCTTTTCCTATTGAGGAACCTCGGGGGCTAGCTCGGGCTACCCAACCGTCATAGCTGCCTCATTCTCCGAGTCCACAACATCTAGATTCTCAACCAGTGCCTCCACAACTGCTATGTCTAGGCCGGCTCTTTGGCCTTGGCGGACCGCCCGTGAAAAGCCCTCCCTGTACTGGTCGACCAAAACTTCATAAATAATCTGCTTCATCTCCTCCGACTCCAGGAACGAGGAGACCACCACGGCCGGCGCTAGCTCCAACTCAAGCTTAGAAGCCTCCAGGTCCCTCTCGAGACCTATTATCTTCTCAATCTGGTCTTTGCTGACCGCCTTTATCCCATCCGGCCTAGTTCTGGCGACCGCCATCTCAGCCTTCAGCTGCTTGACCTTCTCCTCGAGCTTTGCAGTCTTCTCCTCAGCCTCCACCCTGATCTGGACGACTGCCTCGACCCCTGCTATCTCTGCCTTATTTATAACCTTCTTGGCATTACGAGCCGCATTGACCAGGAAGCTCAGACCCTATGGAGGCGACCAAAAAGGAGTTAGAAAAAGAAACACTTATGTGACAGGAAAAAATAAGAGTAACTTGGTTTACCTTTAGCATATGGACGTCGGTCAGCTCAGCCGCATCATCATAATCGAGATTTTACAACTTGGGCTTGTCGGTTTGAAGTGGCAATCTTTTGTATAGCTCTGCTACCGCAACCTTCGACGTCTTCGAATTTATAAGGCCCATCTCCGGGTTCACACACCAGACTAGTATAACCTTGGAGCTAGCCTTCTTCTCAACCTCTGACCGGCCTTCACCCTCGGCCTGGCGCTTGGGCTCCTTTTCTTTTTGACGAGGTGACTCGGCTACTACCATCGCCTTTCCCTTGCTCAAAGATCCAACTGGGGCGGCCGAAGGTTTAATGACCGAGGCCTTCTTCACAGTATGAGTAACTTTTTTCCCCATAGGGGCTTGCTGTTCGCCGGCTTGCTTCCTTTTCCTAAGTGCCTAGGCAAATGACATACTAACGCCTGCAAAAGAGAAAAATAGGTATCAGAGGTCGAGTTCCAAACACTTTGAAAAATTATAACTAGAAGATCCTAAGGGTTTGAAGACCTACACCCGTGCTTTATTAGCCACTTGGAATCCCGAGGCTCGGAATAGTGCCGGCTCAGAATAGTGCCAGCTCTCATCGTCCCTTGACATTCGGGCGAAGGCATTATACTTGGCCATTGTCCCCCGTTCCAATCTCACGGATGCCTAGTACACCACCTGAGATGGTCGCCCCCATGAATGAGAATGCAAAAGGTCAACCCCCCCCCCCCCCCCCACACGAAGAACCACCTAAATTTCCATGTTTTGTGGTTCGAGGCTGGTAGAATCCACCTTTCCCTCCTCGCCCGACGATTAATTGACTAAAACGACACCTTCGAGGGGTAAAGGGTGAAAGTATGACAGAAGAAGTCAGGCCTCGGCTCCTCGCCCTTGTAATCACACCAGGCCAGAAAGCCCATGATCTGTACGTATGAGTTGGGGTCAACTGACCTATGCCAACCCCCAAAAAACTCACCAACTCCTGGATGAACGGATGGAGGGGGAATCGCAGCCCTTACCTAAGGTGGTGTTCGCTAACCCCCACCCAGATTTTGCCTGGCCGGCTGTGAATCCTCTCCCAACCAACCGGTAACCTGATCTCGTAGTCATCCAGGAATCAGAACTCCTCTCGAATGCATTTTAAATCCCGAGTAGTCGGTCTACTTATTTGGTTGCAGTCTGGGCGGCCTACCCGATCGCCATAATTAACCTCGCCGCCCAGATCCTCCTCCTTGCCCGATCGTTCTTTTCCCCCATCTACTTCACCCAGGGACGCCATATATCTGGGCTGATCCCTCGGCGGAACCATAACTAGAAAACTCTATTCCGCCGCCGAGGTCGACGAAATTTCCACCGCCTCGTCGTCATACTCATCCACCAACCTATGGGTTTTCCTAACTCTGGCCATTTCTACGATCAAATGATGCAAACTAAAGTGAAAGAGATGAAAAAGACGAGAAATATGACTCAAAAATGCTTACCGATTTGAATCTTTGAATAAGAATCTAGAGAGCTACTGTTGTTTTCCGAGAACAAGGCACTCGAAACTCTCTCTGTCAAAACCGCAGATGATGCGAAAATGAAAAAGATGGTGAAGAGGTCCTTTTATAGCCCCCTCGATCTGGCGGATCGTCTTCCCACGTCTGATCCAATGGCCATGATCGCAGTCATTCGTGCACACTGATCAAGAAAAATCATTACGCCGTATTAAATGTGCCTGCAAAAACGTGCGAGGGCACAATTTCTAGAACTGCTTGGGCCCCACAAAGGATAAGCTCAACGGTCACCAAAACCAACCGAGCGCCACGGAAACTCATCTTAAACGATCAGTGACACGGATCATTCTAACCGACCAGTATAACAATTACGAACTACAAATGCTTCCCTAGACGGCCCGGTCGTGCACTCCGACGGGCGGCCATCAAACCAAACGGCGATGCTATCTCTGCCACTCTAGCCCACCCGGCTACTGAAGTACGCGGGTAGACTGGGGGCATTGATGAAGACCGACCCCGATTAGGGCTGAGATCAGCAAGCCCTACCCTAATCTAGGTCCAGAACATAGCATACATGCACAAAGCCAACAAGTCAGTCAGACCGGTCATTCTCAACTCTCTCGATTGCCCATCAACTGTTTCACTATAGACCCCCAGGTGACCGACCACTTGCTGTAAATACTAGCTAGGCGACCGCCCGAGCCACTCTCCTTAAATTGGGCCTGGACCAAACGGGCACCCTGAGGACCAATAAACAAACATTGGGCCCAGTGTGCACCTAGTCCGCCCAACAGGCCCAAATTAGAGCTCAGTCGGCCCAGTCAGACGTCTAACTGACCCAACCAGCCCAACAAGGCACATCTCCCCAGATGGGACTCACAACTACTGTACCCTCGGCCCTTGAGCCACAACGGGACTCCTATAAATACTGCTTTGTTACCACTGTAAAAGGGGGTCTGAAATTCTCTTGCTATGATAATACCATATTTCTCTCTCTAAAAGTCTTTGTATTAATCTTAATCACTGACTTAAACTTCGGAGAGGGGAACGGGGTCTAAAACGCCCTGTGTTGCCCGTCCGTGTTGCAGGTTGACCGAGCTGAGGATTGCTTAAGTGGACGGTCGAGTTGACTAGGTCAAAGGGGACGATTGGGCTGACCATAACAATTATAATCTTACATAAATGGAATGTGTTTTTAAAATGCTTTACTTTCCAATATTGACATTTTGAAAATATCAACAGACCAATCTACCGAATTTCTTTTAAAACATTAAGAGTGTTCAGCCATTTTTGTGAGTAAACCATAATAGTGTTACAGATTCATGGAATCAATAGAACCAAAAAATTGAGGAAATAAAAGATTAAAATGAAAGAATAAATAAGGCTAAGTGGTATCTTGAGCGCTGTGTATTTGTGGTTCATCTTCACCACATTCTAGTAGGGTTTGGACTACTGAATCCATGGTAGGCCGCTTGTTTCTATCTTCCTCTACACAAGAAAGCCCTAGCTGAACCAGAGTTGCCGCCTGATTCTTGCTGAACTTCCCTTCCAGTCTCGGATCCACCGTATCCTCTAACCATGAGTCCTCACCCATCTGAATTTTACTCTTCATTATCCTCACAAACTTCGTAAGCTCTACTTCCTTCACTTGATCATCGTCTACCACCCAATTTGAAAGCCTTATTCCCTTCACTATTTCCAATATTACAACTCCATAGCTGTATACATCAACTTTTGCTGTTATAGGAAGGTTCAAAGCCCATTCTGGAGCCAAGTACCCTTTCGTTCCTCGAATTTTAGAAAACTCTGAATTTGGAACCCCTCTTTGAGACAACTTTGCCAGTCCAAAATCTGCAATCTTTGGCTCATACTCACTGTCAAGTAATATATTTTCCGGCTTCACATCGCAGTGGATAACCCATTCTAGGCACTCATGGTGAAGGTAAGCCAATCCTTTGGCTGTCCCCATTGCAACTTTGAACCTTTCATTCCACCCAAGAAAATTGGAGGTGAAAAGGTGAGTGTCTAGTGACAAATTTTCAACATACTCGTACACCAAGAGTCTATTTCTGCCTTCTGAACAAAATCCCCACATTCTCAATAAATTCATATGATTAATCTTTCCTATAGTGCTCAATTCTGCCAAGAACTCTTCGTCACCTTGAAAAATATCTCCCAGTTTTTTCACTGCCACCGTTCTTTCATCCATCAAAACACCCTTATATACAACTCCGGAGCCTCCACGGCCTAGCTCCACCTTGAAATTCTTGGTGGCCTTTTTGAGTTCAGAATATGTAAACCCCCTGAAATTACTCGCTATGAAAAGATATCCGGCTTCCACTGCCATTGGCAAACCTTGTCTCCTGAATAGACACCACCAGCCTGATACAATAATGAGAAGTTCAAGTGCGCCAATGGCCCCTGCAAATGAATACAGATAAGCCCATTTCACCTTCTTATCCGTCGTGCCATACAGAGAAGGAGTGCTCAAAAGAACATTAGCTTCCGGGGATCCACAAGTGAAGCTGGAATTATAAATATTTCTGGGTTCTTCTGATACTTTTAAGCTGGCTGGAAGTTTCAAATATGTAGTTGCTTGGAAACCCGGAACTCGGTTACCGTTGAAAAGGGCTCTTTTTATGTAACAAACTCCTCTTCCCGTCAGCCTATAGTTAAATGCTTTGCATCGACAATCCACCAAGCACAAATCTCTGCAAGCTTTGAACGTTAAAGGAGCGCTGTAATTAAGATCGCTCCCATAGTAATCCGTATAAGTAAGCGCCACGAATGTCACCTGGTCAGAATTTGAAGGACAAGTTAAATTGAATTTGGGATTGCAGCCACTAGTCCAGTCACCTGGGTCACTCATTTCGAAACCAGGTGGGCATGAACATTGGGGCTCAGGTGTATATACACAAATCCCATTTTTTCCACAGAGTCCATGGACATCACAAATCTGTGAAATAGCTTCCCATGATACTGACCATAATCCTGTCAAATTATTCAAGCTAAGAAGTCTAAGATTTCCATCATAATCCATTACTAGCCTCCTTTTAACTCCAAATCCTGCATCAGAAGCCGTGAACCTGAACAAATCGCTCGAACGAAACCCACCCGTATCATCGAACACAGCAATTCTGGTGCTATTGTAGTCTATTCTCTTATTTTGAAATACACTCTTGGAAATATCAGGCCAATATATGCTTGATGTCTCAGGTCCATCATAAACCATCTTCAAGACATTATCACTATCGAAGTATAGGCTAAAATACCCAATTGCAAAACCTCCTTTTCTTGATGATGATATTAATCTTGTCTTCTTTGTTAAGGTTTGATAGGGCAAGAGAGTATCGGTTGGATAATCGAAACTTTGCCAGAGGATTTCACCACTTGGGTCTTTTAGAACAAGATTACCTGTATCAAGAAGCTCTGCAGTCGTAGCATCAGTAGATGAGGTGGTATTGGACTCCCAAACGGTTGTGCCATCCACATCGGTTAAGACCATGACTCCATTTTGGCGCAGGGACATCTTGGAGCCGCGGCCGTTCACAGGTTTGTTGCGGTTAGCCATCCAAACAATGGCTCTGTCCTTGGAATTTGTGAACCAGATTGCAAACCAGTATGCATTGGTGCCTTGGTCTCCATAGAAGCCACAACTGAATGAGCTGTCGGGGGAGGTGAGGAGATCTGAATCATGTTCGACTGAAAGAGATGAGCCTGTTGTCAATACATTCGGAATTTTTGAAGATGAAAGATGAAGGAAGGAAAAGAATATCAAGAAGAAGAGAAAAATGGAATTCGTTTTGAGATAATGGTTTCTCATAATTAGAGCTAATTAATTGGTAAATTGCCGATTTACTTGCATTTATAGTGTTTCAAGCGACATATATTTAACAAAATCTTGATTATTTCTACATTGTTTGAATAATTGAAGAGATCAAAGGGGTATATTTGGTCTAAGAAAAATTTTAAAAAATGCATGGAATAAACGTCCAGACCAAGTCACCAAGGAACTATTTCGGTCCTACCCTTAATTTGTCCATTCCTAGTCAGTTAGCTTGAGAATTTATGTGTTCAATCTTCCTTTTCCTCGTCTTCTTTTTAACTCCAATCATGAGAGATTATATATGGAGAAAAAGAGCGAGTGATTATTCTGATTAATTAGGGTTAGTGGGCCATTTTATATTTGACAGGGTGGTGTATGGCAACAAAGAAACACTCTATATATATATATATATAAGAAATAGTCTACCAGTATTAAAGGTCAGCGGCGGCTGGAAACATTTCCGTTATTTTACCGTTAAAGTTATAGTAACTTCTTAAGTATCAGTTAGATACCGGGTTTTTATCTTAGTTTTTATAAAATCATTATTTTTTAAAATTCTAGAATCAATCTTTAAAACTTCGAAATTCTAAATCAGCATGAGTTCGTCCATTCTTAGTTTATACAATGCTTTATATAAAATTTTAAAAAAATTATTTGTTAAATTATTTGTTTTTTTGTTTTAATTCTATAATAAATTACATTTCCTGTGTTTCATATTAAATGCTCTTGTTTCATATTAAATGTTCTCATTTCTACTTTAGAATGTCTCAAATTAAATGTCAACTTTCATTATTTGTACTAAGTCAATAACCCGTGCAAAAATAGACTTTTATATTCTTTCAATTATATTCCATAGTCTTTTGCCAAGTTGTCATTTAAAATATGAAATAAATTATAAAGTTATTGAAATAATTGTCCACCACCTGGAGAAAATAGTAGTTTATAATATTAATTGGAGAACGAAAGCGAGGAAAGAGAAAGAGTGTATAGTTTATAACAACTTATTACAGATGGTTATCTTTAAAATATTTGTTTTTATTAATTTTTAAAAAATTATAAGTTAAGTACATCAGTATTTTCATTTTATTTTAAAAAAAATAATTAATAAATTTTAAATTATTCTGAAATAAGTTGTTTCAAATAATGTCAGAATTATTGGTACAATTAATGTTTGTTTGGAAAAATATAAATGCCAATTTGAGAGCAAATTTTATTTCTTAAAATGCGTGCAAAAAGAAATGATGATGTTTATTATACAATGGAGAGAATATCAATTTTAAATTTTGAGATTTTGAACTACTAAATTGAGAAAATGAATTCATTTTTTAGAATAAGTGAGTAGTTACTACATTTATCTAGTTTATTTACTCTTTTTGTTTCTCAGAAAAAACTTGAATTTTTTTGTCAATCAATCATTTTATGACTAAAAAAATAATATTATTCTTTATATATTTTTCGAAATCTTCTTTAATTTTTTTCTACATTATTAGAGATGAAATTTGGAGAAAAAGAGTTAGTGATTATTCTAAGGCCAGTGGCGATTTTATTTTCTCATAATAGGACTTTGACATGGTGGTGTATAGCAATAAATAAACCCTAGCTAAATATTCGACAGCGAGAAAGAATCTAGTAGTAGAGCATATTGACTTAGGAAGAAAGAGGCTACTAGCACGAAAGGTCAGCGGCGGCCGGAAACACGACGTTATTTTTCTCTCTTCTATCCATTTATAAATTGAGGTTTTTTTTTCAATATTATGAAGTTTATTTTTAAAATCTTAAATGCTAAAAAATTATATGAATTTATTTATTTTAATTTTAAGATTTTATAAATTGGCTAATTAAGTTAAGAAACAAAATAATTTTATGGAACATGTGGAGTATATTTCAGATATCTCACTTATTTATTTTATATTTTCATCCTTACTTCTCTTCCTATTTTTCATTAGGATTCATTTTCCGTATTAATAATTAATTTGACAATAAATACATAGTCGAATTAAGTTGTGGATAAGTTTAAATTATGTGTAGGTAAATAAGTAGAAAGAGCCTAAACTCAAATAATCCATACTCATAATAAAAAATAAAAGATAATCACTACAGATTATACCACATATTTATAATTATTTAAAAGCATGCCGATTGATTGTTCAAATAAAACAAATTTCAATATTGTTTTTTAATTAAACAATCACTTATAGACTCTTACGAATACGTGACATAAACAGCTTAATATATGGAACGGCCGATTTAAATTCCACTTGAGGTTACCAAGGAATTCTGAAATCATAAACAAGTTGCACTTGTTAATTAGAGGCACTTGACGCCTCACGAACACTTAGAGCAACCCATTTAGGTTTAATTATCTTCATACTACAGAAAAGAAATGGATAAAACAGTGTTCAATTTGAACTACTAATTTAACGGTGTTTATATATATATATATATATATATATTGATGGAGATCGTTCCAAATTAGGATTAGGGTTTCCACCTTTATCCTAATTAGGGCAAAGTGGCATCCCACGTGACAACTCAACACTCGCGTGGCAGCTCATTCGATCGGTCATCCTCAAGGTTCAGCGACCCGCCTCGCCCAAAGAAGGATCGGCCTTGGCATTCGACATCCAGAAAGCACAAGCTTGGCCAATCGGCCTCTGAGCGATTTTGCATCCGCATCAGTTCGCCCAGACCGTTGCCATCAGGAACTCCCAAACATGTGCCTTCGACCCAGGCCTTCCTAGGTAGCAGGTCTACTCCGCCCCATCGACCGGGCCGAGCCCTGCCTGGTTCGGGTCCAGCGGCCCGAAGGACATAAAACAAGTTCCCAGGTGGTGTCCAATCAGCCGCCTAACCCTGCAGCCCTGTCAACTCAAAGGAGACGCTCATACATGCTGTTAACTCACAGCAGGCGCACCATGCCTACTGTAAGAACCCAATATTTTAACATGTTATAAAATTATTTATCTTTAACAATATGGTGTTTTGAAGATAAAATAAATTGTAGGGTGCTAAATGTAAATATTAATTTCTGACAAAAAAGAATGTCAACGTTAAAGTTAGGCAATATTTATTCCCGTATGGAGCGCCGCAAAGTATTTGTGGACCCC
>JAUMHB010042978.1:6696-18173 GCA_032359685.1 Pittosporum tobira
CGGGGTGTTGTTGAGGGGGGGGGGAGTGGTTTTGGGATTGTGTGTGTGTGTGTTGTGTGTTTGGATGGAGAACCAGCCTTTGTATCAGGTAAGTGTTTTAGAGTCCTCTGGAAATGTTTCATAGGTCTCTTTTTGTATGCAATTTTTCATTTCCTTGAACACTTCCATTTACAGTATTAATGAAATAAAATTTCATAATTTCCTCCTGAGTTCTCTTTTCATCTGAATGCTAGTGAGGTCGAGCTTAACATAACTACTTTGAGAAACAGTTTTGTTGACCCTCGAACATCCAGATAGACGCCTACAGAAGCGTTGATTGTAAAGCATTTCATAATTAACAATGACAATAAATTATTATATTTAATCATTATTTAAATGAATTAAATTACACTAATCATACAATAATTACTGAATTGAGGAGCTATGTTGAGATTTATTTTAATTTAGTTAGCTATGTCCTTTTATTTGACTTGTCTATAAGACAAAATTGTGGTCTTGAGATTATTAACTATATGATCTTACTCCCCACCAAAGATTATATTCTCCAATACCTCCTGGATATTATAATACATTTGGGATTAGCATATAATTAGAATATCCATTCTGCAAACAAAATCGGATTCACTTCAACTCAACAATGAAATTCATTAAAAATATATGATAATCAGTAACCTGTCAAACTTCCCCATATATATATTCCTTCAAGAAAAGAAAATGAAGAATAATATATATATATATATATATATTTGGTAGTTGTCCATTTTGATGGTGTATGGTTAACATGTACACGTTATCTGTTAGACTATTAGGCTGACTGGTTTATCAGTATAAAATAATCAGGTAGGTAGCTTGACAGCCACGCTTAAAATGTTGACAGTTCATTATTTAAGCAGATGATTATAAATAGTATTGAAGTAGATGATTACAAATGAGTTAATTGTATTAATTTTTGTAAATAACGATGACCATAAATGGCTCAATATATATCAAATGTCACCATCATGAGAGGTACGGGTGTTGAGTTTTTTAAAAACTATCATCACTTTATAATTTTGTTTGTTTCAGTTTATTCAATAAATTATTTTTAAATTGTACAAGTTGCTAAAGTATATAATAATCACTTCTAAAAAGTTAAGTTTCAGAAATTTATTAAATAATCTGTTTTTAAAAAATTATACCAAACAGAATTAACCACTTATTCAATTATCTGATTATTTATAATGTGTTTTCAAATAAGTTATACCAAACGAGCCTATTATATAACACCCAAATTGTTCATTTGATTACAGAATGAATTTTTAAAATCCACCGTCTTCCATTACCAAATATAAGAGAAAGATGGCTTCCAACTAATCTGGAACGATATTATATGCCTTCCAACCACTACCAGTAGCTACTCTGCATAATTGAAGTTGAAAGTCAGTAGCAATAGCCAAATAATTATCAATAGGACAAACTTGCAGAGTCATTATAAATTTGCAAACTTTATAACACGAAAGATACTCATTCTCTCTCTCTCTCTCTCTCTCTCTCTCTCTCTCTCTATATATATATATATATATATATATGGGACTTGGCCCCAAAATATATGTTGGTTTTAAGTTCTTAGTAAGTCAATCAATTATAGCTTTCGAACTACAAAATCCTATGACTTAGTTACTTTGAAATTATAACACAGCCGCAAATAGACTTCTGGCTGTTGCATTAACTTTTGTTAGTTGTGCCAAAATTGTTTTTATGGTAGAAGCATGCATAATTTTTGTGCGACAAGTTGATAGTATTATCTGACTGTTAAATCTTATTGTTGAATAGTTTAAATTTAATTTATTTTCTAAAGATCAGAAGTCAACGTATGTTTTGAACTGACGTCCTCTTTCTAAATATATTGTGAATGCGTGAGTGCGCGTGCGCGCTCTTATAATCTCCGCAAAGATAAAAGGTTTGCATTTGGTCAACTGATGACAAAATTACAGCATAAGAAACTTTCATTTAAGTGAAATAAAGAACAATAATTACTAATATTATATATAGTAGTACAAGATTTAGACAAACAACAGTGTGAAAACAGGTTTGTGCAAGGTCAATGGAAACCCTAATTAAGGTTTTAGTAGAAAATTATAAGAATGATGGTAATGTTTCTCCCAACTTTTGTGGAGTAGAAGGTTTGAAAATGAAGGCTTTCTAGAAAATTTGGACTTTTTAAGTATTAAAATTTAATTCTTTTTTATTCTTCAGATACTTTTATATTAATGATTCAATAATGCTACAAAAATATGCCTTTTTTTGCTACTTTTAACTTATTATGAATTATGATTGAAGAATTCCAAACATTTTTTTAAAAAAAATAAAAAAAGGGAACATTTATATCATGTTTATTTCGTAAATTACTTTCATATTCATATTGCATATACTTTTGGAAATTATATTATGTATAAGGGCATAGTGACAAGTTTAAAGTCAGTCCTCACCCAAAAAGATCAGAGAACGCTAAGAAAACAGAACCCCAAGTGTTTGTCGGTTGCAGATTGAAGCCATTTTTCCACATAAATGGGGAATAATTTGTTCGTTCTATTCCAAAATTAAAAATATTATATATATATATATATATATAATTCGTTTAATTAAACAAGTTTTAAATGAACCGATTCCGATTTATTGTGAACATTTCAAAGTATTTAATATTCACAAATTTAACAATATAACTTTTTATTGAGTTCAAACTTTAGAACAAATTAAATTCAAATTTGCTCGTGAAATATTGGCTACAATCCATAAACTATTGATCAATTATGGAAAGTGTAAGATATGATTTTTTTATACTACAATCCATAAATTGTACATCCATTTTAAGAATTATTATCATTTAATTTAGTTTTTCTTTACTATTACTTTTCATGTTTCACGTTTTGTAAATATCATCTTTTTTTTTTTCAAAATAATTGGATCTACTCTATTATTCTCTTATCAATCAGTTATATAAGAACATGTTATATTTTTATAACAAAAATTGTAACTTTAGACTTTTCGCTTTCGATATCTATTCTCGTCCATATTCAATTAATTTATGCTATGTAAATAGAATGTGCTTTCTATATGATTGAACGGTAAGTGATTAGGTCTTTCACCAAATCTCAATCTGAATATGAATTTGTATTGTATAACATAATAACTAATGGGAAGATGAACGCGATTACTGTTTCAGTTTGACCTTTAGATTTTCAAAATTTATGGATATCAAAAGGTTTCGTGGTGTAGTTGGTTATCACGTCAGTCTAACACACTGAAGGTCTCCGGTTCGAACCCGGGCGAAGCCATTGTATTTTTACATTTTTCCCAAGCATTTTTTACGACGTCGTTCGCTCAAACTTGTTTAGGACGTTGTTGACGTATCATCTTCACTCCTCCAGCTTGCATAACACGAGTACACGGAAGCCCTTGGGTCCCACTTAAAAAGACTCGGTAGTCAATACCAGCTTCCATTACGAGACCCACGTCACCGAAATTTGTTCCATCCAATCCGATTCCTCGTCCGCATCACAAACATTGTTCCCATTGGTCCTCACAATCCAAGTCATCCCTGACCAATTTGGAAATAGCCAATAAATGGTAAACAAATACCAAACCCAAAATTAGAATAATCAAATTTAATAATCAATCTTACCATCTAGAAGAATCCGAGAAACTATTTGTGTTCTTCCTCTTCTCCAAAGCTACAACCTAAATAGTTCACCAATTTCTCATCGGACCAATAACCTCCAATTTTCAGGCGATCCAAACAATTGGAATGGCTCTTCGAATTAGAACGGCATGTTTGGTTGTCTTGGCAATTCACTTTACATTATCTACGGCTCTGTTCTCCTCTCCGGACGTAAATCCTCCTTATCCTAAAGCCTTTTCCGTAAGTTTAATTGAAAAGATTTAATTTTGGTTTCAAGATTTAATTTTTTTTTTTTAAATGGTTCTGCTAGTTTCATTCATTTTTATATCATTTATCATCAATGGTTTGACGTTGGCGTCATCATGTAATTTAGATGGCAAATTTAAGGGCACTATGTCATTTCACGCTATTATCAAATGTAACTAAATATTTTGAGATATGAGGCACCTTTGCGGAAAGTGTATCAAATTTCTCAAATTGGGTATAAGAAAGTTGTTCGTTTTAGCTTGTTTAGGATGATACATAAGCAGTCCTTTATTACAGCTGAAACCCAATAGAGGGCTTTTTGTTTTTCTTGCTAAATCAAAGGAGGGAGCTTATGGATGTTTCTATAAGTATGTATTTCACAAACTAGAATAACTGAAGTATATTATCATTATATGTTATATATTTTATTTGACTCTACACAGGCTAGATATCTGATTCTCTATCTTCAAATTGGAAAATTGAAGGGAGGTGTTGATATGTCTTAATTATATATTTTTCTTTGTGGTTTAGGATTTGAAGGAAGCCATTGTTAAGGGGTTAGGGTTTCAGGCCGAGGACTTTGAGATATCTGGATTTGATTCGAAGGATGCGCTGGTGGGCCGATCTGTAGCGTACGAATTTGAAGTGGAATTTGATAAGAAGGGTCTTCCCCTGAAGCTTATGGAGGATGTGAAAAGGTGGGAGTATGCGGATTTGCCCATTTTCCAGATGGAGGATTCAGTGAATCCTGGCATAAAAAATGGATTGGTCGTAACGCGGGGTTCTGATAATGGGTTGCCGGTATTGGCTCCATTTCAGTTGGCAGGTCCAATGGAGCTGTGGATTCAGGATGCCAAGGACATGAGGCTCTCGCTACCGGTTAGTTTTATGTTTTATTTGTTTCAAGTTCTTATTGAAAAAACCTTCTAGAAGTGTTTCCTATGCATATCATTTTTCCTTCAACTCTCCGACATTGAAAGGATGTGCATGGATTTGGTTATGACCTGACTACTGAATTTTATTTACCCGTTAATAGCAGTGGTTGCCAGATAAAGAAAACCAGGATTGTGGTCCAGGGATCTTTACTTTGTTATCAACCTACAGATTGATACTCACTGTAACTTACATTTTGAATTCTTATATGTTAAATTAGTGTTTCCATTTATCTCTTGTAGTTAATATGAATCTTGTTCTTGATTTTTGCTTTTCATATTTAGTCGGGGAACTTCAACTTTCCTCAGTTTAATTCTGATTATTAATTACATTTTGGTTAAAAATTTACAGCATGACGTGGATGCCGGTGTGCTGAAGAAAGTAATTTTAGCCGATGGTGCTGCGGTCACAGTCAAGGGTGCTCGGTCAGTTAGCCTGCGCCACCCTATTGAGCTGCCTCTTCCTTTCAACCGATCCCAAAACGGTTTTGCATCAGGTCTTCTAACACTGGCTGACCGGCTTCATCAAGTTTCTCGCACCCAAGGAGGCCCACTTGTCTCCCTCCGAATTGTTGGCCCCACATCTCTTACCTCCCTTGCTTCATCATCATCCTCTTCTAGCAACAAGCTCAAGCTGAAGCGTCTTGCTCCCGGTCTGGTAGAATTATCCTCTGCGTCGAAAATGAAAGCCATTGACACGGTTTCCAACATTGATCTGCAAGTAGAAGTCCCTACCCTTTTGACTCCAGATAGAATTGCTACATTATGGCCTCTCACCTCGGTAAACGGATCAAACTCCAACTTGCTCGGTTTTGAGGCACTCTTATCCTCTGTTCTTGGTCCAAAAGCTAATAAGCAGGGTTCTTTTAAGTTATTGAAGGCAGACGTGTCGGCTCAGACCTATGTCAAGATAGGTTTTGAGGTGGAGAAGAAGTTAAAAGAAGGAGACGGGCTTGATTTAACGAGTTTTCCTGAGTGGAGAACAAAACCCGAGACCATGAGGATGCATTTCGAGGTATTGGCTAAGATCGATGAGGATAAGGTTGTCCCTGAAAAAATAATGCAGGTAAATCCTGTTATGATTGAGGATTCTGTAGCTTCAAATGTTCTCTTGGGGAACATGACCATGTCGAAGATCCCCATTGTTCATCCACCTCCGAATCCATTCAGCTTATAAATTCTTGGTGGGATTCATTTCTAAAATTGAGTGAATTGTAGAGATAATTTTTCTATATTCTTTTTGTTTCCTTTTAACTTTTTGACAATCGATATATGTTAGATGGTAAAAGCGATCTACTAATGTAAATATTAGTGAAATGAAGCGATTAAAGGTGTTTCATGATGTGAACCTGGTCACATACATTAATATACGGCCAAGTAGTTGGCACATTAGTTAGTTGTTGTTCATAACTTTTGCTAGCCCTAGTTTTTCGATGTCGAGGGTTCTTGTATTTATGCCTAGCCTTATGCTGAGAGTTCTCCAAAAATTAAACAAATAAATAAATATTTATGTTGAGAAAGCATCGTGCTGCCTGAAATTCATGCATAGACACAGGAGTATCATTTTGTTTACTAATATCCTTAAAAACAACAATATTTATGCCTGAAATTCATGCATAGACACAGCAGTATCATTTTGTTTCATATAATATCCTTAAAAACAACAATATTTATGCTATTATTAGGATCGAAAGAAAGAGAGATTCGTTTATTTTCACTAGTTTTGGTATATGGTAAAGAAATATACAGAGAATTACAGAGAGTAAAAACTGTCGAATCCTATGTTTTCACTTTCTGATGAAGGAAACTCCCTTCTCAATGCTTGTTTCCAACTCTTTTTTCGCTTCCACCAATCCAACCCTGTTCAGAGTAATCTAGTGAATAAAGGAAAAATCACGCAAATTTTTTCAATATGCCATAATCTGTATAGCGGTTGTTATAGCATACCTCTCATATTGATTCAGTGGTCCAAGTTGATACACCTCTTCTGCTCCATTAGGACCAAGTCGCACCTTGGTGGCAAAAAACGGAAGTTCCGTCACCTGTAAGGATACAATTCAGTAAATTTCAGCAAGCAGAATTTTTTTTTTTGTGTGTGTGAGGGGGTAAGTACCTGAGAAGCTACAAAGGCACATTCCACAATATCAGGATCTCCTCTTAAGCCACGTAGGCATGCATCCGCAAATTTAACCGCAGCATATGCCTAAACATTTGATTATTGCCCTTCAGTTTTCATTAAGTTAAAGTTGGAAACTCTAGGGTTCTACATCAAATTTCAAAAGTCGAAGAAAAAAAATTAAATAAGAATAAATGTGGCTAACCATTGAGAGTGTTGCAGAGCCAGTCCCAGCTTTTGCCTGCCAATGATTTAAGCACTTCATATTCAGCTCTGTGTTTTAGCAGTAAGGATAAAATATGTAAAACCAAGGATCTGAAATGAATAAGCTAATGATTTGATCCCAGTCCCTTTTAATAAGTAACGTCTTCTAGAGGAGTGTGTAAAACGGTTTACCTGAACAACTTCTGTGCCACCATCCTGAATACGTTTTGTCAGGGCCTCGGTTTCTTGTGGTGTGAAAGAGCAGGGAGGCTTAACCTGCAGATAAAGATACAAGTAGACCACCTTAATAAATACAGTACACGTCAAGTTACAGCTTCATATTACTTTGAATTAGGGGGTTAAATGAGCCGAGCCCTTGTTTAAAGCTCGAGCTAGACTCAATCTCAATAAAAAGCTCATCTAACTTTAACGGGTCGAGTTTGAGTTTGGCTCGTTTAAATCTTGGCTTGTTAAGGGCTCGATGACATTAAATATTCCAAATTATTCATGTAAAACTCCAGCTTGGCTGGTTATAAACTCGATAAAAAGCTCATTTAATTAAATGAGCTGAGCTCAAATTCAACAAGATTGGCTCGTTTAACACCCTACTATGTGTGAAACTAGAAAATATAAATGGATTTCTTAATGCATCTATTAGACCTGTGAAAGAAGAGGCAAGATTGTCACTCCTGCATGACCTCCTACAACTGGAACACTAACTTCCCTTGGGTCAAGTCCCAAAACTTCTGCCTGCAAGGAGTCCTCATAATGGATTTGAGAAGCATCAATAACAAACTAACATTCGTCAATGTAACTGCGTAAATAGCGCTCCCTCCATTCCAAAAAAAAGAGTCCCATTTGCAAAACTACTTTATTCAACAAAGTCCATTTTTCATTTCTCATTGACAAAAGTATACAATGAGCATAAATGCTGCAGCATCCTCAAGTTTAAAATAACAATTTTACTATCATGCCACCACAACTAACTAAGCAATTACCAATTTACCATATTCAGGGATAAAGATGGGATAAACATATATCCTTCAAAGTGGGACATGACAGGAAAGAAACAGCTTGTGTGATTTGTAATATGAGAACAAAAACCAGCATTATCCAAGAATGAGTTCATACCACAAAAGTATTGGCTCTCACTACATCAAGCATTGTAACACCCAGTAGACGCTTTGGATCATAAGTACCAGCTTTCTTAAAAACTTCTGCTGCAATAGGAACAGTTGAGTTCACTGGGTTACTGATCAAGTTAACAATTGCATTAGGACAGCACTTCGCAATTCCCTCACAAAGTGTCTTCACTATTCCAGCATTAATTTTGAAAAGATCATCTCGAGTCATTCCTGGCTTCCTTGGAACACCAGCAGGTATGATTACAAGGTCCATTCCCACAAGGGCACTCTCAAGCTGTGGCTGCCCCAAAAATCCTCTCACCTATAAATTCAAAATTTATATAAACCTTTATTCAAAATCAACCATAAAGATCATATAAGTAGTGTTCTAAAAATCCTTTGAGGCCCTTGCCTAGGCGGAATCCTCTAACACTTCGATAAGGTGAAGACTCTGAAGTTCTATAAAGCTTGAAATGAATTTTTTGTAGTTTATAAGATTGTTCATTTTTTGGGGTAATTTTTCTTGTAAAATTTAGAATCTTAACATCTACTGGATGTTTCATATATTTTATACAAATAGAAAGACAGAAAATAAGACCTCTCCGCCACTACTCACTAGGACCTCCTACTGATGTTTTGAACTTTAGATCATCTCAATAAAGTACAGAGCACATTAAGGCCTTGAACTAAATATATTTACCACGGCGCCGGTGTCCATGTGACTAATATCAGCTGTGACACCAGGAGTATTAACAACATCATACAGATGAAGAACTGAAACAAGTGGATTCATCTTCATTAACAATGCAAGGGGTTGACCAATGCCTCCAGCAGCACCCAATATGGCAACTTTAAATCCTGGAGCGGCACCTTTTGCTCGGCAATTAGCTTGCGCCAACATGGAATATTCCCCCATCTTTCAATACATAAAATGCAGAAGACAATCTTTCAGCAATCAAAGCCATGAAAATTTCAGCATCCAATAGAAAGATCTCAACTTTTAGCCGAAATAATAAGTACCCAGTAACCCATATAATTAAATTTGGAGTTTAAAGTAACATTTGAAACATATATGATCATTTTCAAAACATTAAAATATATACTTCATATTTAGGGTAGAGAATTTGGAGCATCAATCACTTACGGAGCTCTCCGTCATCTTTCAATACATAAAACTCAGAATACAATAAATCAGCAATCAAAACCACGGAAATTTCAAAATACAAGAAAAGGATTTCAACTTTCGCTAAACTGAGCAATACCCAGTAACCATTAATTGATTTTAAAGTTAATAAAAATAACATTGAAAACATCGGTGAGCATTTTCTAAAAACTAAACAAAGGGGAAAAAAAAAAACAGAATTAATAACAGTTGAATATATATCTTGTATTTAGCATAGAGAATTCTGATCATCAAACAATCAGAAAGACATACCTCAAGATTTGAAGGGTGGAGATGAGCTGAGATTCTTGCAATACGAAAATTAGCTTCTGACTGCATCTTGGGTTTGAATAAACGGGTAAAAGTGGTACAGTAGGGAGTTTAAATAATGATAAGAATACATGGGGAGTGAAAGATATTAAATTTTTAAAAAATATAAAAAAACAGAAAAAAAATATTTGATTTTGTGTGGAAACTGAATTTCTGAGGCTTTATCCTACATAATCCAGTGGATGTGGCTCAAAGAATTCTCATCTCTCAAGGTGTTTGTGTGTGTGTTTCACTTGGTTAATTTTGCTTGCATGATCCAAAACCCAAATGTCTGTTAGCAGTGACAGTTACCTGCTGTGGGAGTGTAGGGCCAAGGGCATTGACAAAGCTTTTAAGTTTAGACGGGTGAGCTTATATTTGTGCAATAACTTACACGTCCTGTGTTGTTTGATTCGCTGAATAAAATTTGGTTATAATTGTATAATATAATAGAAATTATGTCTATAAATTTGTAATGCCTTGTTATGTAAATTACAGAAGTGAATTAAACAATAAAAATGTTTATTAATATAAGAGTCTATTATTATATTACAAGACTATTATATTGATAAGATGTGATCCAAATATTATTTTTATATAAAGTGTGTTAAAATATTAATAATAGGAAAAGAGGGGTACAAGTACAACTATATGAGCTAGAGCTATTTAAGACTTCTAAGAGTATCATTATATATATATATAGAGAGAGAGAGAGAGAGAGAGAGAGAGAGAGAGAGAGAGAGAGAGAGTAGGGAGGGATTTACATTTTACAGCACAATCATGAGTTTCAATTATTAGGAGGACGAAAACAGGATGTGCAAAATCTCAAAAAAAATATAATTGTAGAAACCTTACAAATAGTTTAAATGTAAATAAAATAAACAGGAAGTAATATTCTAGATTTTATACTTAATGAATGTCCTACTGTTTGAGACTATTACATTTTTAGATTGGTTTAACCCAACTTGGGTAACTAAATCTAGCCTGAAAGTATAGTTTAAATGTGGGCTGGGCTTCGTTCCTTAAGTCCAACTACAAAACCTCTACAAACTTTTAACATTTATAAATAACAAAATTATTAAAATGGTCCCGTATTTTGTTGTTTTATTTTAGTTATCATACTTTTTTTTTAATCAATATGATCTTTGTACTGTGTTATCGGATATTATCTTAATTGTAATTTTTAAATTAATGAGTGAGACTTGTTGATGTAATACGTTGTAACGTTAATTATGTGACTAAGATCGGATAATATAAAAGTGCTTTCGGATCTTTATTAACATTACTCTATTTCATATTAGCAATATTATGCGAGAATCATATTAATAAAAAATAAATAAATAATACCATAATTAAAATGAAACATATTCGAGTGTAAAAATACCATTGCAAAACATATTTGAGTTTGCAAATCTTGTGCAGGTTGGTTACATATTTCCTTGAGATTGAGATTTCCTTTGAAATTTATTTATGACTATCGAGCCAAATGAATATCCAAATGAGAAACTTATAATTCAACACCCACCAACCCACAATCATCGTAATGCAAAGTATTATTTTTGCTAACGTTTTTTTCTTGGTTAGGTTGGCTATGTATTCTTTTATTTTCAAAAAGCTTCCTGCATTGATTTGTCATATTAAGCACGAATTCTTTGGCATCAGAAAATGAGAAAATAATTATAAAAAGACGACAAAAAACAAAGGTTTTACCATATCATTTACTTTT
>JAUMHB010042989.1:0-39101 GCA_032359685.1 Pittosporum tobira
CACGTTTTTTTTTTTTTTTTTTTTTTTTTTTTTTTTTGTTTTATCACAAAACCTATTTTTATAAAAATAAAATTTTATTAAAATTTTAAAATTTAAATTATAATATAAATTTGTTAAAATTTTAAAATTTGAACGTAATAGTATTTTATATGTAGTTTATAACACTGATTTTGATATCAATTAAAATAAAATAAATTTATTTTAAATTAAAAAATATAATTTTGAATAAGAGGGTATGAACGCGATTTATAATTTTTTTTATCTTTTAGTATCTTTTTTTCTCTTAATATTATTCAACAATTATTATTATTATTTGTTATATACTAAAATAATTTAATATTAAAATTTTAACGTAATAATATTTTATATATAGTTTACATTATTGATTTTGCTATCAATTAAAATGAAATAAATTTACTTTAAATCCGAATTTATAATTTGGAATAAGAGGGGTGTAGACGCATTTTTTTGCCTATCAATATTCTTCAACAGTTATTATTGTTAATATTTGTCATCTTAATTTTTAAATATAACAAATATAATTTATTATATTTTAAAATTTGTAATAATATATTAATAGAATTTTCTAATATATGGGTTCAATTTACTTTTTTTTAATTATTTGATATTAGATTTAAATTATATACTCCTTCTGTCCTAAAAAAATGAGCTCAGATACCTTTTTCATCGTCCCAAAAATAATGACTTAATCTACCACTTTTAGTTTGTAATTACTTTCTTATCCTCACTTTATGTCACATCAAAACTCTCTTTTTCTCTCTATATCATTATAAAATACATTTATAGGGATAATTTTGTTAAAAAAATATACTCTCTCCAAAAAAGTTAGTTTCCTTAATTTGCGTATTTTACCCATTTTACTCATCCATTTCGGGACAAAGGGAGTAAGTTTTTAGAATATTTTTTTTATTTCTAAAATATTAATTTTTTCTTAAGCATCAATACCATTTTTAATGTACGAATTAACTAATATTTTTGTGTGATATAATGAGAGATTATTATAAAACTTACGAATACTGAAGGAGTCAAAATCCATTAGCAAATTAAGTGAACATACCCCTTTATTTTCCTTTTATGAAACAAATTAGAAGAAATTTTTTTATTTTTTTTTCTCTTTTTTTTTTTTTTTTTTTGCAGATGAAGTTTTGTACATGATCATCAAGATTAATGTATTAACTTATACTATTGTATTTAGTTTGTGAGTTATTTTATGTACATTTAAAGGTAATATGAAGAGACTAATAAAATTAAATATATAATTTATTAGTAGTCAACCGAGTTTGATGGCAGTTTGGCCGAGTTATAAATTTAAAACTAATAACATTGAGTTGTCTAGATAAATGAATCAAAATCAACTCATTATTTATCTATTTATATCATATATTGACTTAATTTTATTTATTTTTTTCCTAACTATTTTCTTTTTCTTTTTACTCTTTTGCTTCCCAATTTCTTTTATTTTACAAAATGAGTCTCTTTTTTTAGTTTTCTTTTTCTTTCTACTTTTATATAATCAAAACTAAAATTTAAAAATAAGTATTTAGAACTTTGTGTAACTTAATAATATTATATAAAACATAGATCATAAGTTATTAGAATATCTATTTATATATTTTCTTATTAAAAAATTACTTAAAAAAATTTAAATCAAAAAAATTATTATGGATACCACACACGAAACACGTGATATTTTCCTAGTATATCTAAATGTATAAAAAAATGTATTGACTAATCACTAATTAATAAATGTCAGATGAGGGTCTAAAACCATTAATATTAATTTTTGAATTGGGTTAAATGCATAATTGTCCACTATATCATGTCTCTTTTTGCAAATGCATCATTATATTAATTTTTTTTTATAAACTCATCAATGTACCACACATTTTTAACAAACAGTTATTTTCTTTGTTAATTTAAGAGACTATTCATGCAAAAAATGTATGGTACAATGATGAGTTTAAAAATAAAATATGATATAATGATGAGTTTGTTAAAAGTATGCAGTGCAATGATGAATTTGTAAAAAAAAAAATAGTACAGTGATGCATTTGTAAAAAGAGACATAATACAATGGACAATTATGCATTTAACCCTTTTGAATTATACAAAATTATTCTTATTGATAGTGGGTCCCATCATCAAGGTATTTCATCTAAAGATTATCGGAAGTTAAAATTTGAAATAGTATACTTACTATTCATTAGATAGTACATAATTTTGAATTATGTTTACTTTTATTTTGTGGGATGAAATATATATTTTTAGAACAATTCATAACAAATATGAAATGTGACTTATTTTGCAGGTCAAAATATATTTTTCTAAGAAAAAATTATAAAAGATATAAAATGGAACATATTTTGTGGGATGAAATATATTTTCTTATAAATATTTATGGAAAAAATGGACTCATTTTATGGAATGAAATATCTTTTTGGGATAATTCAGCAAAGGTATAAAGAATATCTTTTTTTTTAATAGAGTTTTATTTGAAAAAATGTCTATCAATAAATCAAGGAGATGAACTTAATTTTAAGCTAATAATGATATTAATTATGACCAAGAAGATGTCGTTTCTGTCTACGTTCACGACTAGACTTACGAAAAAGTGACCACTTTGGATAAGAATGTTATATATTCTGAATATATAGTTATATATTCTATCCAACTCGATTGATTTTTAAAAAAATAGAACTTATTTTGAGAGATGAAATATAGAATTTTGAAAAAATCTATAAAAAGTATTAATCGAGACTCATTTTTGTGGGATTAATGATATTGTTTTAGAAAAATTTATAAAAAGTATAAAATGGGACTAATTTTGTGGGTTGAAATATATATTTTTGGAAAAATTTATAACAATTATGAAATGGGATTCATTTTGTGGGTTGAAAGCTATTTTTTTAGAAAAAAAGATATATATATATTGTAGACTTGTTATAAATTAGAGGGATGGACAAGGATGAATGTAACTTCTGGTTGAACAACTGTAATGGCCCTCATTATTCGTACTACACCGGAACAAGAAGGTTTCCTGGTTGTATCTTATAATTTTCCAATAAATATAGATAAAATGATAATATAATCTAAGTAATGTGACACGACACCAATTATTATATTTCAAAAAGAATTTTCTTAGCTTATACTCCATTTTTGTTTTACTTATTTATATCTTTTACCTTTTGTATTTGTATTTATTGTTGTTGTATTTGTAATTTAATTTTTGAAACATCCTATAAGTTAATTAATTTAGAATTTGAAGGAAGAGTTGCCTCAAAAATTGTACTAAAGCCTTTATTGTCATTGACATTGAAAGTACAGATCCGTAAATGGGCCGTGGTAACTGACAAATCTTCTACTGGTACATGGACAGCCGTATGGACTGGACTGACGGACTTACCCGAGGGCAAAACATAAACAAAAGTTTGTTGAAAGTAGTACATATGGATCAAAAATTAAAACAATAACAATAAATTGCTGAGAGAAAGATAGATACAGCGTAGCAAAACAACATGATATCGCAAGATGAGAATGAGAAAGTAAATTAGATAAAATGATATCATTTTATTAAATATTTGATACTATTAAATACATCACATTGTATTTATGAAAATTTCTAAATTAATAGAACATGAGAAAAAAGATACGCAATAAAATTATCAAGAAACGTTAGTTATAAAACTACAAGAACCCATCACTTTCATTCGAATGATACAGAAACAAAACTGGTATTCTAACAGTAACAAGCATCACACCAATGTAATGTATGTCTAATGATCCACAAAAGAGAGACATTCTCATCAACCCTTTTCTCTTTTTCTTTTGGCTAAAATATTAAGAACTAAAATATTTAACGATGATAAACAACACCCTCTCTTCTCCTTCTTCGCTCCCCGTACACTTGCTTAACACGGGGGAATTCATTGGATGGTCCTTCAACTCTGCTGCCCCCACATCCATATTAGCAGACAAGTCAAGAATCCTGCCCAAAGAAAAGGAATGAAACTCATCTTTAGTGTGTATATATATTATTATTGGTATTCTTTCAAAGCATTGTTCTAAAAATCATCACCTAATTTTCATTAATTCTTGAATTAATCTTAAAAGGTCATCTACCGTTTAGGTGAATTGAGTGTCTAAAATCGATTAATTCTCACCTATGTCAGATTAGTATTTGATTACGAGACCCTTCCTCTATCGCTTAATTCCGCTTATCGATTTTTAAAACATTGTTTCAAAGTAAAACAATACATTTTATGGGTAAACGAAGTGATATACGGAATCCAGTGATTTTACATCAGTTATATATCCACCCTTTAGTATAAAAATAAGTAAAGACGGAGTTACCTGCTAACGTCTCCATGAGAGACAACTTGTCTCTGTATGACGATGACTTCTCTGCAGCTACATAGAGATGATCATGAAACTTACTATCGGAATAAACTACAGTATAAACTAAGAAGATTCATATTACAATTAATAGATATTCGAATGAACCCAATACTCGAATTGCAATTATATGGATCAGGCCTGTTGGACCTGCCATTGGCCACATTCTTTTGGGCCGAATCTATATGTTGGTGCTTTCACCAAATACCAAAAGCAAGAATTTGTGATCCACTATTCAGTTTTATTTCTTTAATGCTTTGAATTACCTGAATCACAATTTGATGTAGAATTCCAGCTCCCACACATGCACAACTCACTGAACCCATCAAGATCATACCCACACGATCCACCAGTTGACTCACACGCTTTACACGATGCATCACTACTCATTTGCACAGAGTACTTGACCCGTATGCCGTACGACCATTGGCCTGGCCCATCGACCCGCAAAGGTGCAAGGTTATAAGCACTACTATACCCCTGGCAATCAAGCTTAGTAAGGTTCACAGCCTTGATGGCTTCAAATGGCACCGAACAACATTCAGGTGGGCCTGTCCCGTACACAGAGCCCACCCTTTTAAGCCCAATGCGGCTCCAAGCCGGGCACCCGTAGAACTCTTCACAGCTCATACCCGAAACATTTTGACAAGGCAAATGCGTCCCTGGGAATCCTTGGAAGAGTGGGGATTGAGCCGAACATCCTAGGAGCATGAACACATTGTCTGCAGTCGGGTTCAAGTACGGGGCCCTCCATTGCTCGACGGCGAACCCGTTACCCAGGGTTCCGAGCTCGATAGTGTCACAGGTGGACATATGAGCGTCATGTAACGTAAGCGATTGATAAGCATAATCTATGTCTAGGACCCGATATGAACCGGAGCTAATGTGGAACATAAGCACATCATTTATGCAAAACAAAAGCTCTCGGAAACCGGGGTGACCACAACCGGAACGGATCGCAAAAGGGTGATCGATGGTTAAGTTTCCGCAGTAGGATCGGCAGGTGTTGGAGTGGCCATAGGTAAAAGCTAGTGGAATCAGTGAAAGAAATATTGCAATGGAGAAGGTAGTAAAGAGGTGGTGAGGCATGGTTGCAGGAGAGAGTTTTGATACTTTGCGGAGGAAATGGTTAATGGAATGCATGATTTAAGGGGACTTTATTCATATGGCACTTTTTGAGGAATCTAATTTCAATTAGTTTATGGGTTTTGGTTCGGCTTTTTGATTTCTTAAAGAAGATTTGTATGACTTTGCTTTAATGCTTTTGCTTTTTTGGGCACTGCCGGGTGAAAGGACTATTGTGTTGCTTTATATATATTCCCTCTTTGCCTTTTTAACTAGCACTAGTAATTTCTACTGGAAGTCCGGAACAGGCTTAAATGGAGAATCAAATATCCATTGGTTTTTATCTTTTTAATTCTATTCATCGTCGTTGTCGTTTTAGGTCTTTGTGCATGGATTAAGAAAGTTGATAGTTATTGGATGAGTTGATAATTTAACAAATACTTTTATATGAAAATATGTTTACTCTTTTATAACAAAATTTACGTAGGAGATACATGTAAACTACTCTTAATGTTTTTTTTTTTTATACATTTATAATCAACTCCAACAGTTGGTCTCTTATGAACGACAACAAACACACCTATGCACGAATTCGCACAAAAAATAAATCCCTTAATATTTTAAACAACAAATTAATGTTGCCAAAGTTTAAATTTATGAACTCTTATATAGAAGAGATAGGAGTGACTACAGATGGACCAAAGATACGTTGATACCTACCCCCTAATGGTGACATATGTTTGAATGGCGAATATGTAAATTGAATTTTATTTTTATCGCTTTAATATTTATACCCTCAGGACGATTATCAGTTAGTAGTTTGTTATCAACTAAACAAAATAACATATCACTCGAAAATGAGACTGCTATTTTTATGTGATTCTTATAGGCACTGGAGTTTGCACCAGATTTTGATACGTTCAAATTAAACATAACGAGTACAGTAAATTTTATTCCCTTAATTTTAAAATTAAAGATAATTTTGAGTTTTATCAAATTAAGTTTGTAAAATTTTAAAATTTAAATTATAATATAAATTTATTAAATTCTTAAAATTTCAATATTTACACATAATAGTATTTTATATGAAGTTTACAAGATTGATTTTGGTATCAACAAAATAAAATAAATTCATTATAAATTTAAATTTAAAAATTTAATAAATATATTACATTAAAATACATTGATATCTATAATTTAGAAACAAAATAAACATTGTCTTTGTAAAAATATTTTTTAAAAGGAACAACCAAGTGTACTCTTTTGTTTTCCTGAGATAGAATAACTATGTAATATAATATTCTTTATGTCTTAAAAATAATAATTATGAGTCTGCAATTTTATAAATTTGTTTTCAAAATATTATGTCTGTTTGGTAAAGTTTTTTAGAAGTAATTATAGTATCACTTCAGAGTCTGTTTGTTTCATGTTATTTAATAAGTTATTTTTAAATTATACAAACTGCTAAAGTACATAATAATCAATTCTAAAAAATTAAGTTTCAAAAATTTATTTAATAATTTGTTTTAAAAAAATTACATCAAACAAAATTAATCATTTATTTAATAATTTAATTATTAAATAATTTATAATTTATTTTTAAATAAATAATACGGAACGAGCCCATTATCTTTCATGATTTTTACAGTTTTATACTGTCACGTACGGGGAGTGAACTGTACATAACAAATAGCCAAATGGGACCTTATTTGTAGTTTTAATTTAAAAAACAGGTAATCAGTACTTTACGGGAGCTTCCACCACGGTGTTCCTTCGATGGTGATAGCAGTCCAAGTTCCACCGTTTCGGGTTTGCCAGAATTAGGAAACCCAATATTTTCACGTAGCCAAATCTTATTCAGCCAACGTATTCATACTGCAGTTTTAGTATCATGGAAACCGTTGAAAAGCCTGAAGAAAATCCCACCAATGTAAGAATCTCTCTCACACATATATATAATCGATTAGACTTGCAATTGTATTTGGATATGTTTGGTTCTTTGATAGTAAGTTTATGTATCAAGATTATGTTTTTCAAGTTTTTCTGTAACGATTCTTCATTTGACTATAGGTTTTTTTTTATGTATTTGGGATGTCAATTTGTATTACTGAACCCATGACCTAGCTCTTTGGTTCCGGTTAAATTTTACAACGTTTGTTAATTTGGACAAGTTTGGTTCTTTGATAGTAAGTTTATGTATAAGATTATTTTTTTTCAAGTTTTTCTGTTTATTTGACTATAGGTTTTTCATGTATTTGGGGTGTCAATTTGTATTACTGAATCCATGACCTAGCTCTTTGGTTCCGGTTAAATTTTACTGCATTTGATAATTTGTTAGTATTCATTTCTTGAATCTGTGTCGAGTTGGGTAATTACTTTTACTGAACTACAGCTTCTTGTTTGGTGAATTTCGAACTTTTCTATGTTCGGTTGCTAAGAACCCAAGATGGTTTTCTCTAATTTAGGATATTTGTCACTTCTTATTTTCATCTTAACAGCTTGTAATTTTTCACCCATTTATTTATTATTTAATTATTTTCGCACATATTGGTAGCTTCTTCAATAAAGAGTATAAAACTTACATCTTTTTTGGGGATTTACTAAGCAACTTATGCCATGTATTGGAACCCTCAGAAATATTATGGTTACAAAATTTATATCTTTCTTGGAAATTCACTCATCATCTTAGAGCTTCAGCCTTCACGCCTCGTGCTGCTTACTCCCTCTGTTCCAAAATACAAGGGCAAGTGCTCTTATAATTTGGAATGGAGGTACTAGTATGTTCTGATCAATCCTAATGCTATATCATCTGGAGTGTAATTTAAATGGGTAATAGTAAATTATTTTCTTAAAAGCTTCTTTGGTTCGTATAACTGTAGAGTTACATGAAAATTTTAAAAGTAATTTAAAATTTTGTTTAGTTACAAGATTTGTTTTTCCAAATAAAAAAAAAAAATATTTATAACTAGAGATAGTTAACTATAAGAATATTAATTATTAGAGAGTCCACTGTACCTATGTTTGCTTATAAGGTCCAATGAACATCACATTATTGTGCTGTTGGAAGATACACTAAATCTTTGCCTGTCTTTATGCATCTGTATAACTCTTTGAAAATTGAATCAGCATTTAAATAAACTCTGTTTGATGTTGAAGTAATTACAGAACATTACTTTTGTTAAGAGTGATTAAGTTATGAGTTCATATGATACAAACATAATTTTTCTTTCATATATTAACAGGCTAGCTTTATTTTTCCAAATAGGGAACTCCGAAGTTGGCTGGCACTGTCAACTGGGGTACTGCAACTATTGTTGGAATTTTTGCTGGTATGTTATATGGAGGTAGCAAGGAGGCATCTGCTTCTGTTGTAAGTAGTCATATCTTTTAATATCACTTTAATGTGAGAATTATATAATTGTTTGGGAAGTTGGGGAGTGTTGGTTCTGGTGATACATCCAATGAACTCAGCCTTCCTATCCTTTCTACTCATCCAGATTTCAATTAACATGAAGGCAAAGGAAGGAAGAAGAGGACAATGGAATATATATTGCACTCATGGAAATTGAGGGTCCTAAAGATCCAGCATGAAAATAAGTGCATTATATGAAAAATTACTATTAGTTTAGGTATTCAACTAATGTTAGTAATTTAATTCTGAATTTTATATTCTTGTTTTTCCAGAATAACATGTGCTAACATTATAACATACAAACCTGTTCATTGCAAGAATACAGAGGAAGTGTTGGTAACTGTGAGTAATTTCATATGTTTTGCCAGAGCAAGGATGCTGAAGTCATGTTGAAGCTCGGGAGCACGCCAGACAAGCGTGAGCAGTATAGATTAATGAGAGATGCAATGGAGAAAAGATTCCTAAGAGTAACTCGGGGCTCAATAGTTGGTGGAGTGCGTCTTGGAATGTTCACTGCTGCATTTTATGGTTTACAGAATCTGCTTGCCGAGAAAAGAAGAGTGCACGATGTTTACAATGTTGTTGGAGCAGGATCTGCTACTGCTGCCACATTTGGTCTAATCAGTAAGAATTCCGTTTTCATGCATCTGGAAATCTTCAAACTATAAGTACTAGTACCGTCAAAATTTAGTACCGTATTATTAAACGAAAAGAAACCGATTTCTGTTTAAATTGTTCTGTATATTGAGGAAGATATACAGTTTTGGCTAGATCACATCCTTTTCCTTGTGTTTGGTCAATGATACACTGTCGTCCTCTGCTACTTGAAACATTATACTGATGTCTCTTGGTTTAGCCATTTAGGTGACAATATTTTCTACATATGATATTTTGAAAGAACCCATATTAGGAACACCAAAATCTGTCAGTGTAATAAGCACACCAAGCATAGTTATTGAAGGCGTGCCTAGATCCAAGGCGAGGACTTTGCGCCTTGCTTCATCGAGACGCAGCCCAGGTACCAAAGGTGCGGGCCTTTTGAGCTTAAGCCCAGTGGCAAGGGAATATGAGGCATGTGGAAGCGATAGTTGCTTTAAGAAAAGAACAAACAGTACGATTGACAGAATTTTGAACTGAATATCCGGTTTAAATAGACATTTTTCTTTCATATTGTTTGTGCATGTGAATAGTTGGGCCATATAGTTAGAGAAAATTGTAGCCATTTTGGTACACAAATGTCAAATAAATTATTAAATTTCTCTGAATAATAAGTATATTTTTGCATTTATCCATTATGCGCCTTCTTTCTATGAAGCGAGTGCCTATACATTGCGCCTAGACTCCAGGGGGGTATTTGCCACCCGGGTGCGCCTTGATAACTATAGCAACAAGGAAGGTCAACTTAATCAAACCTCAAACGTCTATCAGTGAGTTTAACATAATTGCATATCAGAATAATCTTTGTGACCCTTTTAGAAGTTTTAAGGCTCGGCTGAAGTTTTTTTCCCTTTCTCCTTTTTTAATATACTCCCAAGTTGATGCATCTTTTTTTGCTATCTGTTTCTAGTGCCTGGATCACTAGTTTGGCGTGCGAGGAATGTGCTTTTGGGATCGGCCTTGGGTGCTGCTTTTTGCTTCCCTCTGGGTAATTTATCTTCTCTGTTCGTTCAATTCATGACTGTAGTAATCTTCAGTACAAACAATCACACTTCTAAAAAATATAGTTTATCACACAAAGTTCTCTATAAGCATCTTCTTATCAGCCTGGTATAGCCTTGTTTCCCGTTTCCCTTTTTTATTGCAAAATAGGTTTTTCTAGCTAATAGTGCCTTTTCAATAGTTTGCAATTTTTACTGTTATATTTACTGCAATCATATGTGGATCTCAATTGTGGATTTCAAGATGTCTTAAAATGAGTTTTCAAATTCAATAATGTTGTATTAGAGTTTGGAATGTAGGGAGTATTATTATGGAAATAAAGTTGAAAAAAAGTAAGGCAAAACTCAAAATTTACAAATATTTTTCTTGGTAGGTTGGCTTCATTTGAAGCTTGTGGAGAAAGCAAATGAAGGTGGAGTAGCAGATGAGAGTCAAGAAGCAAAGAGTGGTGTTGGTGCTGCAATTGAGAGGCTTGAGGGGAATTTGAGCAAATAGAACTGCTTACCAGGACCCAAAATTTACATTTTCTTTTGCATGATGGTACGATGGAAAATCACCTATAAAGAAAGAGAAGCAATAAATCTTCGTGTCGGTGCTTATCGGTTTAGCTATAATTGTTGTTAGAGTTGAAATAATTAATCCAAAAAGGAGAAGTGCTAAAATTTGTATTGCGCTTTCAGAGCTCAATGCTGATCTGAATATTTTAAATTGAGCTGTAGGCTTCCCTCTTATAGCAAAGAGGAACGGATCACTGATCAGAAATAAAAGGGAAACTCTGTCTCTCATGGTGCTGACATTGTTTATAAATCTCTTTTTGATAAAATTTGTAACTTTGGAATTGCCGTGTCTGTTAAGTCTTATGTGCTGTATTTCAAAAATAACGATTGCAGGTGTACTATTATTATTAAAAAAAAAACAAATAAAAATAACTCCATATCTGATGCTCCGTGGTTTACCTTCTGTTGAGGCATTTTTCGTTGAAGCAACTTTAATATCCAACTCCCAAAAAAATAAAAAATAAAAAAATATCTAGATCAAGGACGAATAGTGCATTATTCAGATTTCATTTGTTGCAAAATTGACTTTGCTGGAAACTCATATTTTAAAATTGTTGAAACTTACTACTAGTATTTGACAATAAGGTTAATAGTGGTTAACATAGTTATTTTAATGTAATTTAATAAATTAATTTGGATTTTATATGTGATTATCTTCGCTAAACAAAAGAATCAAGGGAATACGCAATCATGGATGATGGATTGTAAAATTAAGTTATTTTAACCCAACTGGCTTGACCGTTTTCACATACAACAACAAAACGCCATTTTCACATACAACAACAAAACGCCATTTTCACCGGCACAAGATCATTGCAAATTCGGATAATATCCATCCATAAACAGAAATTCAACTGTGCATTTCGGAGTTCCCCAACGTCGTCCGAATCATGCACATGTAACTCGGTTTCGCGGGTCAGCCTCCTTCCTCGTTCTAAATTCTTATCCAAACCCTAGCTCCTTGATTGAAACCTGAAGCTTCTGGTCTGCTATCTTCAAGATCGTTTTTTTTTTTTTTTAATTTTATATTGGTGATAGATATTTGAAATTCTAATTTGAGAGTGGATTATCTGACTTCCGTTTATACTTTAAGTAATTTGATAATTATAATTCTTATAATCAGATGATAAATGGAGAGGGGAACTCATGAGTCGTTCACTTCTCCAGATCAGGTTGATGAGTTTTTACCCTGGAAAGGTCAGCAGTCGCATGCCGCCGGTGACCTTTCGCCCATTTCGTCGCGATACTCATCGTGCGGAGAATCGGAGTTTGAGAGGTATTGTAGTGCCAATTCTATCATGGGAACCCCAAGCATGCGCAGTTCTAGTGGAGCATTTGATGAGTGTTTTGAATCTGATTTTGGGTCGATGAGGAGTTTGGATGATTTTAGTTTAAGAGGGAGCTTTGAAAGAAAATTTGATCAGAAGAAAATTCTATCCGAGAGAAGACTGGGAAGGAACTTAAACGGTAACATGGAAAGTTCCTCGCTGCCCAAGGATAATCATGTGCAGAGCAGTTTGGGCTTGTTTGTGGTTCCTGATTTGAGTACTGCTTTGGATGATGGGCTTTATGGTGAGGATCGTGAAGGGCGTGTTGTCTCCTGGAGGGACTGTGCTTTGTCAAGTGTGATGCAAAGTTCTTCTGGTAATGATTGTATGCTGCTGGAAAAAAATGCAGAAGATGTCAATAAAAATAGGACAAATGTTGGGTTTGATGCTCTTAATGGTGATTCACGTACTTCAGAAACTAGTAATCAACTTGGGGGGTTAAATTTAATATGTGGTACGGAATGCGACATAACAGAGGGTGGAAGATGCTCGGATGAAGCTGAAGACTCGTCCAGGTATGAACTTTCAGAAGATGAGGAGTCTATGTTTGGATGTGGTACGGATGATGAGAAGCAGATTAATTCAGCTTATAATGGATACACAGAATATCCGTGCAATGCAAATGGGAAGAATGAAAATGCATTGCTTATGACGTCATCTACAGCGTTTGGTTCAGATGATTGGGACGATTATATAAATGAAACAAGTCCACATCCTTTAGTTTCGATGGTACCGAAAGATTTTTGGAGTCAGAAACAACAGATTATTGGAAGTGACAGTGAAAATCTAAATTCCACTATTACAACTAGTAATGGGTTTCAAAGTCTTGGTGTGCCAGAGCAACAAGAAGGTGTAGAAGATACAGATGAATTAACATTGGATATTAGAACTTGTTCTACGAAAAATATTCTTAAAATTGGTGAAGTAGGAAAAGGAGAAAATGCGAAAGACATGGGTGCAAAAACAAATCAATCAAGAGGCATAAACCAATCAACAGAGTTCTCTAAAAAATATTCTTTGAAAGAGGGCTTGATCATCGAAGGTGATGAAATGGAGGGTGAGTACCTGTGTACAAGTAGGGAGGAAGCAACTAGGATTGATGGGGGTCATGTTTCCAAAAGTATGTTGTTGGAGAAACCAAAATTACAATTGGATCCTCCTTCTAATGTTACAGATAGTCATTTCCATTCAGCTCCAAGGGAACCTACTGAAGGTAGAATGGCGCAATTCCTTGAAGACCCTAAGTCAAATTCATTGCAGTTACTGGCAGAGAATAATATAAACGGAACAATGAAGGATTCCCCTGCTTCTAATCATCACGCAGCAATCAAGGTGAGCAATCTCTAAGCTGTTTTCTTATCCCTTGATTGTCTCTATATCTATCAGTCACTGTTATTTTTATTAGTATTACAACTTTCTAATTATTTTTTGCTTATGACGTCTATTGCTGCTACTTGTTCACATGTTATATGTTTGCGGAGTGAGAGGTGTCATGTGTCCAGTACTTATACTAATCTTAATATATCTTGCAGGCAGAGAATCTTGATTTGAATGACTTTTACAATGATTTAGTCCATGAAATGGAAGAAATATTACTCGATTCTAGTGAGGCTCCTGGGGCTAGATTTATCCAGGGTAATAGGCAGTATCAACCTCAAATGCCTCTGCCGTTAAGAGATGGTGGTTCTTCTGCTTCGACTTCCGGTTCAGATAACGCTTACTTACTAAGCAACCGCCCTCTGAGAATTGATAGGGTCGAAGTAGTTGGTACTGGACAGAAGAAAGGGGACGTATCACTAAGTGAAAGATTGGTGGGAGTGAAGGAATACACTGTTTATAAAATACGAGTGTGGAGTGGAGAGGACAAATGGGAAGTTGAACGGCGATACCGTGACTTTTGTACTCTCTATCGCCGGTTGAAGACTTTATTTACCAATCAAGGCTGGATTCTTCCTTCTCCCTGGAACTATGTAGACCGAGAATCGAGAAAGATTTTTGGGAATGCTTCTCCAGCTGTCATTAAGGAGAGAAGTGTTCTCATTCAAGAGTGTTTACGTTCTGTTCTTGACTCCCGATTTTCGTCTAGTCTCTCTAATGCTCTAACTTGGTTCTTGTCCCCACCAAAAGCTGATCCTAGTTCTCCTGCATCTACGGATATGCCTCAGTCACCATTTTCTGCTAGATCAGAAGCAGAAAATGTTTCCACCTTTGGCCGGACTATATCACTTGTCGTTAAAATCAGGCCGTACAAATCCACGAAGCAGATTCTAGAAGCACAACATTATACTTGTTCGGGATGCCACAAACATTTTGATGATGGGAGCACCCGCATGTGGGAATTAGTACAGACACTTGGGTGGGGGAAACCTCGTCTTTGTGAGTACAGTGGTCAGTTGTTTTGTGCTTCGTGCCATACAAATGAGACAGCTGTCTTGCCAGCTAGGGTTCTGCACTTATGGGATTTTACTGAATATCCAGTTTCTCAATTGGCTAAATCATATCTCGACTCAATTCTTGACCAGGTAAAAAATCTTGTACATGATTTTGCTTTCAAACAATGGTTTGATCTATTAAATCTACTTTTTATGGAAACTTCTAGCTAATAGGCAACTAGGAAGATAAAAGATTGTGTCAATATATCCAGTTCCCTCATTTTTTTTGGAGAATCTTGTTTCCATTACGATAGTAGAGTTGCACAAACTGAATAGGACCACAGAGCAATAACCTTCCTTGCATAGTTTGCATCTATAGTCAATGAAAATGTCAAATATAATCCTTTTGTGGCGGTTATTCTTTGGTCAGATATCAGGTCAAAAATTATATATATTTATATTTATATATATTATATTTATTTATTTAGAAAAACTGCCTCGTAATTATCCAGTTTCAGAATATTCACTTAGCCGTATGCATATGGACCTACCCATACATGGATTTTTTAGATTCAGTTATAATGGATTTGAGAAATATATTAAACACACTGAATCCTTTTTTTAGATTAGTTTTCATTAATGTTTTTTCTCCTTTTGCCAGCCCATGCTGTGTGTTAGCGCAGTTAATCCTTTTCTTTTCTCGAAAGTTCCGGCACTTCAGCATGTTACGAATGTAAGAAAAAGGATAGGAGCTATGATTCCATACGTTCGTTGCCCTTTTCGTAGGACCATTTTCAAAGGGCTTGGATCTCGGAGATATCTTCTTGAAAGCAGTGACTTTTTTGCACTTAGAGATCTCATTGATCTTTCCAAAGGTGTTTTTGCAGGTTAGCTGTTAGCCGGAAAATTCTCATAGATCATTCTGTGATCTTGCTGAGGGTAATATAGGCAGGGGGACCTTCTTTTGTATTCCTCTCCTACTGTTGCATTGTAGAGTCCGTTTCAGTTACTTATATCTGCATGCCCTTGATGGTAATCCATGTCAAATCATTTTGGATCTCACTTGTTTTGAACATACGTCTGGAACCAATCTTATCCAAGAATGAAGGATCGCCTTTTTTGTTAATTTTTTTTTCATGCTTTCTAATCATAGAAGTACAATTTTATTTATTAATTTTAATCCCAAACTCTTGACACATTCCAATCCTATCAATTCTGATGCAGTGCTTCCAATGACGGTGGAAACTGTGTCAAAAAAAATCCTGGAACATATCACAGAGCAATGCCTCATATGCTGTGATGTAGGTCTCCCTTGTAATGCTCGACAAGCCTGTCATGACCCATCTTCTCTCATTTTTCCTTTTCAGGTAAAGCATTCTGAATCTATGTTGGTCTTGACATCAAGGTCCTGTCTTTGTTGTCCCAACTGATATGATCTTCCTGAAGGATGATCCCTCTGAACAAATCGTTCAACTATTTATTACAGTTGTCATCTAAAAATATGAATTATACTCCCTCTATTCCAAAATTACACACACTTTTGAGTTCTAGCAAACTAGGTGTATGAAATCCTAAAATTCAAATTTTGTTAAAAATTTGTCAAATTTCCAAAATTTGGAAGTTTGTTCATAGTAGTTTTTTACATGTAGTTAACAACATTGACTTTGTCATCACTTAAAATAAAATATTTCACTTCAAATTTGAATTTAGGATTTCACAAATATATTACATTAAAAATCATGGGTATATCTGATATTGGAACGGTGGGACTATAAGTTTTTGTTTGGACCTGTTTCCTGCGTGGCCAAAACAATGATAATTTAAGAAGGTACTCCTTTCGTTCCACAATTAGGATACCATTTGAAAATTTTGTAAAGTAAGTATATCTTTTTATTCTGTGTTTTATTTATTGTAGTGGTGATGGTATGATAACGTAATTGTAATTATAATCTTGAGGATATTGTGTCATTTTATATTATCATCAATCAAAATGGTACTCTTTGTGGAACAAAAAGAAATGGATAAGAGGGAGTGGACACTCCTAATTAGGCCTGACAAATAGATGGATAAGGATGGATTTGGATGAACATAAACGGATTTGGATCTATTTGGATTTGATTAAAATAGATTGAATTTTACATGGTTGATGAATGGATGAATATATATGGATAGATAGATATGGATAACATATATCAACCTTAAATTTCATACATTATTTTTTTGTACGTTTATTGAAAATATGTTAATATACCCCTTATCGAGAAGCTCTCGACGTTACGGATTTAATGGTGTAAAAATTTTATAATTCCGATTGCGTTTGAATCTTGAAAATGTAGGAAGAAGAAGAAAAGGAAAAGGAAAAGAAAAATAAAATAGCCTATAGAAAAAGGCTACGTGGTAGCAACTTGTTGCATGCTGAATGAATGCTCATTTTGTTAAGTTAATATTTTGTTGAATTGATGATTATACAAGTTACTTATAAATTACATGTATTCAATTATACATATAGCTACATATATAGTTAGTATATGGTAATTAGTTCAACCATTAATCATTCAATTAAATCTACTTAATTTATAAAATCATTTAACTCAATCCATTTATAAACCTCTCTAAATAATTTCTGTTCATATCCATTTAACATCAGATGGTTTTGGATATCTATTAAATTGTCATCCATTTTGCCAGGTCTACTCCTAACTATTACTAGTCTATCAGAAACAAAATTTGTATATATTGATGTTACTTTTTTTCTTGAATATTTTCTGCTTAAACCGAAAATTGTCAACCCAACAAATTGTTGAATTGTGCCATGATTTTTGACCCAATACATCAACTTTTCAGGAAGGAGAGTTTGAAAAGTGCAAATCTTGTGGATTGGTCTTTCACAAACCCTGTTTCAAAAAGATAGCAAGTTGTCCTTGCGGATTTCATTTTAAGCTGGACGAGACCAAGAGGGGCGATGCATATGGCACTTTAGATTTGCTTCGGACGCAAGCTGATTCCAGGTCATCGGCAGGGTTTCTATCTGGACTTTTCTCGAAGGCCAGGCCAGGTAAGTTATTGGGACGTAGAGACCGTGATGATGTCATCTTGATGGGTTCTTTACCTAGTACCTCCCTATGAACACTTGTATGAACAATTATACATATACGAGCAATTTGTGTTTTTGCTCCAAAACCAGAAAATTTGGGGGCTTGCTTTTTGACTGTGTAGTCTTTACAGATTCTATTCTTTTTGCACCCTATTCTTTATTTTAATGCTTTTGATGTTACATATTGTATTCTTTGTGAACCCAATATATCATAAAAGAGTGTAATTTGTTCATCTTTTGCTTTATACGTTTGATATAAGTTATGCCTCCACAAAATATAGTGGGCATGGCGTGCCATTCTATGAATTTTTCTCCTTGGTACCCAATTGATAATTTATGTTGAGTTGTACTTTCATCTGAGATCCTTTGCCGTCAGTGGCTGGGGATTCAATGACAAAAAAGCTTGCAGAGAAAAAGGTCGGCAAGGAACTATGCATGGCTGAAAGTTGTTTCCGTACACATTTTGAAATTTTGGTGAAAGCTAGTAAAGAATGTTACACGCATTCATTTTATTTTAGTTGATAAAATTATGAATATAGTAAATCATTACATCCGTTTTAAAATATAAAAGTAACATTTATTTTTGGCAACTAAATTATACATATTTACATCGATCTGATTCAATTAATAGTTTTTCTTTATATTATTAAGAGAGTACAGTTTATTTTAATTCTATAGAAGAGGGGAAGACCAACGTTCGAGAAGAGAGGAAGAAGGCTAACGTAGAGAGAAAGAAGGCCAACGTTCGAGCCCCGATCTCTCGGCCAAACAAGTAATGTCTTTACTACTAGATCGATCATCCACACAACCTCGATTCAATTTATAGTAAGTTGAACTACTTATCGAATCTGTTATAAATATTTTTAATTTTTAGATGTATAAAAAGCAGAGACTGATCATTGTACCAAAAAAAAAAAAAACTCTCTAATAATAATACTATTATTCTTGGGAGAGGCGGGTGACCGTACTGTACCTTTCTCCTAAATTGGATGAGGTATCGAATATGTCGAGGCCAGACAAGTCATCCACCGCGTGGATCTAAACAAACATAATAATGGCTCCATAACAGCACTTTTTTTTTTCAATTTTTTATGTATGTGTGCGTGCGCTTTTCGATTGTCGGCATAGCTTAGGAAAATAGAGTATTTATCTAGCTGCATAAAACAAGAAAGTAGTTATGTCGGTTAGAATAACTCTTTCCCCACAGAAGGCTACACAACAAAGAAAAAAGAGAGGGAAACAGACAATCAAGAAGTAGAAATCTCCAATTTTTTTAGCACCCACAAAAAAAAAAAAAAAAAAAAGAGAAAAAAAAGGGAAATCTCCAAGTTTTTCCAACATCTGTATATATTTTGGTTAGCATACGCCTACACGACACTCCTCCCATATGAACAGAGGCAAGAATGTTGCCTTACAGTTCATGATTAACCTGTATACTGTATATGACTTTTTTTTTTTTTTACAACAACAAAGCTACTACATATTTAATTTTTCTTTTCTTTTTTTAACTTGGGTAAAAATATTTGGGACCCCTGCTTTATCTCCTATGTATGAGCTTGTTCATCATCTTCTGAACTAATTCTCATTCCCCTTCGGAGAAAATTTAAGCATCGAATAGAGTCAATCCATGTTAATGGACACCTTCGTAAGACTCGGGAAAATTTCTTGACAACAGATGATGCTTCAGCTTCATTAGCAAAGCAAAAACACCATAGCATGGTATATGCAACAGTGCCACGGATGAGTACCTGCAATTTTTTTTTTAGACGAAAGGGTTGGATCAGCACATTACATCTGTATAAATCAAAGGTTCGACATAAAAAGTTGCAATTTATGAATATACGGATAAATGGCGTGAGGATCATCAGATATGAAGTCCTTGAATAAAAAAAGCCAACTTAGAACTTGTTTATTTACTAATTTCCTTAATAAGTAATTGATAAGATTACATACCATAGTGGGGCAAATGAATCTGATAGGTCCAGAAATGGATATGGCCACCTGTTTCGGGAACAAAGAAGTTAAAATTAAGAAGCGCAAAGTATATGAACAGCTATATCAGGGGAACTGGAAGGCGCAACAGATTATCTTACCAAGTTGAGATAACTGAGTGAAAAATCCATTGGAAAATGACGTATGCTGTTGTCCATAAGAAGAAATATGCAATTCGAAACCAGGGAAACCGCTGAAATAGAATCATGTAAAAATTGTAATGTATGAATACACTGAAGTTGCAGGCTAAGTTAGCTACTTCGAGTTCCAAGAAGGAGCTGCAACGTACCATGGAATTCAAAGAAGCCTCGCCAAGTAGAAAAACAGCATTAACTGTATGCATATTTACTAGCAACTGCAACAACAAATTATATATACATTACCAGAAATTAATTATAAACATGCAGAAAATTATTCTTATTGATTAACAATGGTATAGAACACTTACAAGATTCAGATCATAGTCCTTACGGGTAAGAAATGGTACAATCACGAACCAAAACACAAAATCTGTAAGCATCACGGCACCTGCATTCATCTGTTTGCAAGAGAGATGAAAACTTTGGAAAAATTAAATCAGATTGTAATTGCATTAATTTTAACACTACTAATATATATTGGATTCTGATGGTCATTGTTTCAAATTTTATTAATATTTAAGAAGTTTACCTGGAAAATGACCTGAAAAACATAGCCCCAAAAACCTGCCATTTGGCGATCACGACTTGCTTCATTAGAGCGAAAGCGTTTTGCAGAATTGGCCACGTTAGTAATTGCTGTTGGCTCCAAAGCACCACGAGTGCCTTGCTCGGCATTTGCCTCCAAGTTCCTCATTCCATCGCCACCCACTTTATTGTGATATTTGTAACATCCATAAATGGAAAGTAAAGATCCAAGCTACAAGTTGAAAGTCAGATTCATAAGCAAACAAAGATGCAATATCATTACATATCGCTATGTAGTCCTTGAATTGATGGGCATAGAAGGGTGGTGATGAACATACCCCAAAATACAATGTAATAAGTGTAAAAGTCCACCTGTCCAGCACCCAATATCAGTAATTAAAATTTCAATACACAAACTGAAATTAGCTTCATCCTCAAATGATCACATGTCCTGACAATGTTGGATGCACATATAAAATAGAATATAATTTTAAATAAATAAAATATTAATGTCATGAGAATCAACTGAAATTAACCTTATCTTCAATTGCATTACTAAAAGGAGAAGGACAACTTACTGAGTATAATATTCAAGAATGCTACTTCCATCAACTGCGACATTTAAACTCAGCATTATCAAAAGCACAAGAAAGGAAACTAATCGAGATGCCAGCAACCAAGCTGGATGTATTCCTTTGAGACATGGCTTCCAAAGTTCATCCTCGTACAACAAACCAGATTCTTTGTCTTTCTGCAGTTCGCCATTTTCATTTCTTGAATTCCGAGGACCTTCATGCTTTGAAATTGTTAAAAATGACAAGAGCATCGAAGTTAAGATACAAATGGAGCAAACCAAGACCCTCCAATTCAGCCAGTAGCTCGAGCTGGTGGTGTTCGCAGTCATAACTGGATGCCAAGAATTTGTTGATCCTGTTAAATAATCCATGCTGTTAATTACCTCTACTTTCTGTTATTATAGTTCTGTGATGATGAACTTCCGCATGGGAAAGTTTCTTGGTCTTTGGGAAAATGAATGTAAAAGCCTGGCCTCTAGGGGTAAAAATTGTTCAAGAACTTCTTGCCACTGATTTTAAGTAAAAGGGGAAAATCGAATAAATCCCAACAACAATTTGTTCAATATAATAAGATTTTTAAGTTTTGAATTTTGGAATTCAAAGCTTCAAATATGATTGGTGAAAAGTCCAGCAAGTAATAAAAAGGTTTAGAAAAATGAGCTACGAGAAAAGTGAGCTCAAATGGTGAAAGCAAGAATCAAATGCCATATAATTAAAGCCTTGAATTTAGTAGTCCTAGCGGAAAACCCAATATCCATGACCAATGAGGATTAATAAAGCAATCACCATCCAGGTGACCAAACATTATACTATAACAGAGTGTTTGCAGTTAATCTATGGGACTGAAATTTGATTAATACGCAGTTGACAATCATTAATGGCCGAAAACCTGGGCAAGATTCCAAACTTAATTTAGAAGGGCATAATTTGCACAGAAAGATACGTACTTTTATACACACACACACACACACACACACACACACATGAAATTAAATTGAGAGATGAAAATGGGGAAAGTTGTTAATTGTAAGCGAAGGAAAGTAGAGATACTTACAGAGGAAAGCAAGACCAGGTGGCAGTGGTGGTGTGTAAGAATAATTAAGAAGAAGAAGAGATGCTTTGCTTCTTTGTAAGTCGTTAAAACAAATAAAGGGAAGAATTGAGATTTTAAAAGCATGTTGTGCTTTGGGTATAAGCTTCTTTAAAAATCCTCCTACTATGACTATCCCCATGTCTGTAGCAGTCTCTATATTCCCACGCAAATTAAAATTAAATTATATAACCACACATAAAGCGTTTTTTACCTTTTTCTTTCTGTACTCATGTTTCTTTTTCACCCTTTTCTAGTTTTCTTACATAAGAAATCAGTTTTCACTTATTTACATGTAGTTTTGTTTTTTTTCTGTCGTAGACACAATTTTTAAGTATGCATTCCGTAAATTATCATAATACACGCAACATCTCATCAACTACAAAATTTCTCTTGTCTTGTAATTTGGGACTATTTAGTGGTATTATTTAAAAACTTGCAAAATTATCAAATTTTAAAATACCATATTTCCTTTTTAAAGATAAATTTGACCCAAAGTATAAAAGTTTGGGGGACCCTGAGATCAATTCTTTAATATCCATATGATTGATGAATAATTCATTTCTCCCCATACTATATAGCTTTTAGAGATCGGGTAGGGACCCGGATGGATCCATAGCTGAATGTGATTTTGAATTCATTGGCTTGGAGATGCATTTTAATTACGACAAAGAAAAGGAGTTTTGTTACCAATTTTTCTTTACAAGAACAATTTATTAAGTTTTTTCCTAAACTTGAGTCAAAATCTTTTAAGGATGGGGGAGCATAAAGCAATTGAAAGGACATGATTAGCTGTATTCGTAGGGACCATAAGAGTATGGGATGGTAAAAAAAGGCCTATTACCATTGTTCTTGAAGGTGACCGGAAAAACAACAATAGCCCCCCACTAAATAGCTAGCGATTACAATTTTGGAGATGGAAGTTGATGATTATTTATAATTTCATAGTTTAACCCAGAGAGGACCGCTACTCCAACATGAAAGAGGTTAATGGACCTCATCAAAATAAAAAGGTTAATTATTGTTATTATCATTATTATTACTGTTATTACATTGGATCAATCCTAACCCTTCATAAAAAGTTTCTTTTGTCATACCAATATTTGTTTCGGAAAGCAAAAAAAAAATAAAAATAGAAACTATAAATTACAAATTTTCAGTGTAAAAATGAAAATATATACCAATTAAAATAAAGGATGAATATTTCACTAGTCAAATTAATATTTACGCAAAATACTTCTCAAATGAAAATTGTAAATAGTTCTCCCCATCTTTGTGGTGCTTGTACCGTCCACTAATTTAGAAGCCCACATTGCGCACACACTAAGCAAGAATATGCATGGCAGCCCATCGAATGACAATTACCCAAATGCTCGCTTAAAGACAGAAAGTCCTTAATCGTCCTGTCAATTTCAGCCACGTGTATCCCTTTTTCACTTATTGGGGGTCTGTTAGCTTGTGTTGCTTAACCATGCATTAAGTTTTATTTAAATATTTGGCGATTAGAAGGTATACTCACATAACTAAATATTAGAGTAGTTAATTATGATTAATATTTTCTAATAAAGCTTGAGCTTTAATCTTACTCTTATGAGAATATTTTCCAGAAAACCAGACAATTTTGGATTGGTTTATTTCTACCAAATGTCCTATAGGAGTATGAATATATGCATGGCAGTTCCTTCAAACGAGGAAGCATTTTACTTAAAGCACAAAAGTACAAATGACAAATCATTAGCGAAAAGCAACCCAAAATATAGGCTAGACTTGTCTTGACCACTAGAAAAATATAGGCGACAAATCAGCCTACCATGAGAGATTACGGGGGTACGCGTTTGGTAATGCATCAATGTGCACTTACAGTTTACTCAATGCATATCATAATAGTATTGATTGCGAATATATTGTTATAAAAATAAAAATTAAAACTAAAATAAACTAGGAAAGTGAATTTAAGGTATTGACATTTGTCCAAATCAATTAATCAGCTAGGGGAGAACTTATGGACCGTATTGTTACGTAACGCTCTGAGACTGGTTTCTAGAAAAATTTAAATGAAACATGAACCCGTGTAGATAACCTATTAGAAAACCAAGTTTTAAACCATGCAGATTAGGGCCCAGGGGCCCTCCATTGGCTTATCAAAATTCGATACATGGTCAATTCTACTTCTAGTTAATCAATTTCATGATATGTAATATACATATAATCCACATGTAATCATCGTTACAAGATCAGGGACACACACACACAGAGAACAGAGGTCAAAGGCTTACCTTTCCATTTCATCATGGTTTTGGAAAGTGAAAGTACGACCTGGCTAGCTCCTGCAATTGAAAGGAAAGGAAAACATGCAAGAGGAAGAAAAATTGAGCAGACTGCAATTGGCAACAACAATTTAACCAAGTTCAAATGCAAGGTGAAATGCTAAGTACACATGAGAATGGTAATTGAGTATGAAAGATATTCATGTGTTTTTTATGCCGTCTTAACAGACTAACAGAAAGAGGTAGTCATGGGGAACACCAACAACTCATCCATTACCTTACATGAAAATTGAAAGCATACACCAATATAGAACCAAATACGGCACAAAGACTCGAAGTTGGAGACTTGGTTGCACTAAATGAAATTAAGCTATACATATATAATATTAATTCAACATTTTCGTGTAATCTATAAATTCAGCTCTCACATTTGCATGCTTGCCATGCAAAGCTAACAAAATAAGATAAAAATCATATTGACAAATGATACATAAGATTCTTACCCTATATCCTCCAATAGGATAATAAAAACCTACCCACTTACTAGCCAAGGCCAAATATACTGGCTTTAGTTTCCCCGACTTTCTAAAACTACAATATGGCACTTTGACCAAGAGAGCAGATAACATGCCATACATTTTTGTAATACCATTTTCCTTCTGTATTTACAAGTAGTGTCACAGCTCAAATTTCATAGAGCATCAGAGCCATCTCCAAATGTAGAAAGAGAAAAGGGAGCAATAACCACATTGAATGTCTTGGAGCCTACTTTATCAATATGCTTCATTTCGAAGTCTCCCTCCTGTAATAAAACCATGAAATAGGGAAGTCAGAAATAACTTATGTCACTAGTAGAATTCATGAAAAGAGCTTGAAGCATAAAGATGCATATACAAATTGGTCACACAATAAGCCCACAAATGACGGGAGCTCATCTAACTTAGACAACAGTTGATAAGAGGTTTTCTCTCATAAAATGAAGACCTAAATTTCAATTATATGTTACAATGGACACTTCTTTCTAAGTTCTGTTCAGTAAGCAAATACAACAGTAACTTTCTGATGTTTATGGAAGAAAAAGAAACAAGACAAGTCCTCGTACCATTCTCCCACTAGGAGTGCTTAACGGGCATGCAGATGAGTATTCAAAACTAGTGTTAGGAAGTATAACTGGCTGTTCACCAATAACTCCGATTCCCCTGTAATACAGGAAATAGATGCGCACGTACAACTAAAGATGAGAAAATTGCATCATACAATCACGAAACTATGAAACTTGAATCCCACAACCAATAAATCAATGTTAAAACATTAAGATGTAAGTATAGAGAATCTCACCAAACATTCTCAGTTTTGCCATTTGCATCAGTAATAATCCAGTGCCTTCTGAGAAGTTGAACAGGACGGTTGGAGTTATTGGTAATTCTTATTCTATAAGCAAAGAAGTATTGGCCTTTTAAAGGCTGACTCCGCCCTTCAATGTAGACACTCCTAACTTGAACCTTGACTCCCTGGAGGAAAAAGAACATTGGATAATAGACTTTAACTATAGCATACCTTGCAGTTTGTTCAAAAGGTATAAAATAACTTAGGCTTTGTAATCAGAACATGAACCATTCAACAAGCTTTGAAAGTTAATACGCATTAGGCCTGCTGAAGCAGAACTCAACCCACTAAAGCTTGGGTGTAAGTGTAATATCTACACTATTTAACAACTCCAAAAGGGATGTATCAAGCATTAGTTTCTTTCATTGAATTCAAATAACATAAATAAAGCGTAGTGCTATTGATTTATTATTTAAATTTTGATGCTCTTTTCACCATCAAAATAAGTTGACTGCACAAGTTAATTAAGATCCCATAAAGTATATAATAATAACAATAATAATTTTTGAAAAATTCTGACATGAACAAAACTGCACGGATAAGTTTCACACTTAAAATCTTCAAGGTCACCATAAGATGTGATTATGGTCATCGAAACACGTGTCTTAAGAAACACTTGTTAAATGGCTAGCTTGGTTATATCGAGATTAGAAGAAAAATTTCAATTCCACTAGACATCTACACCAGCTAATGAAATCTGTCAGAAATTGCTTTAAAAGTGCTGACACCAATAATATCTATGCAAGATTGCTGCACAACTAATATAACCAACAAGCTCTTCCTAAGTGTCTAAGCAACAACCCTTTTCTGACTAATTTTCCTATCACTCTTGTTTCCTCTTTTGTTCAGGTTTATCGAACCAGCCTATTCTAAAGCTTAAGAGTCGATACAGGTTTTAACCTGCTTCATAACACAGCCACTGTTTTCAAGTTCAATCAATTTACACTTGGTTTCAATAGAAACAAGCAATGGGTGCACAGAAATGGCAAGAGAAAAGGATGAACACTGCAGACCCTGGTAATGTAATTTATGGTAGTCAAACCACAATTAGCCATAGAAACACCATTCAGTGGCATGTATCATACCAAGGTAGTTGCATCACTTGAACATTTTAGGAGACAGTGTGGTGCAATTTCTTTTAGCTCATCGCGATATCTAGCTGCATCCTGTAAGAACCAAAAAGACGAGAGTTTGCAGAATTAGTTGTTGCGCTGAACACTCATGTAATGGAGCTCAACCCATGAATCCTAAAGTAGGATTATACACACACACACACACACACACAGACACAGATAATCAGATCTCAGTTAGACAGGAGAATTACAGACTTCCAAACAATTTGGACATACTATTTCAAACATCATAGAATATGAATTATACTAAGAAATTGCTCTGGATGTCATGCGTAACAAATCCACCTGCCACCCCATCCCACCCCCGCGGAACAAAAGAAAATCATCTTACGGAGCACCACCTCCATTTGAAAATGACAGTCCTCTTTCCTTTCATGAGTTTTTCTTATAATAAAAATAATGAGGACTTAAGGTTCATAAAACACGCTTATTCATAACATTTTTCAATACATTTTTATAAATAATTTCAGCCTTCAAATATATAGTACTGACACAAAAAAAAGAAAAAAAAAATTATGTCTAAACGTGTTTCATACGAACCTTCGTCATTGAAATTTATTTTAAGAAAAAAAATTAAAAAAATAACACACACACACACACACATATATATATATATTTATATTTATTCAACAAAAGCACCGACTCATTTCCATACAGCTGAAGTATATTTCAAATTATCTCCTCCACCACCGCCAACCCCCAAAAAAAAATTGAATACATAAATAAAGAAGTGTTGGTACTGGTACCTCAAACCTCTCATCTGCAATGGCTTCTTTCAGCAATCTCCTGAAACGCAACATCGGCTCCTCCTCTTCAAAAGATTTCAATGAATCACGAAGTCTTGCAGCTTCTTTGTAATCCTATAATGAAATCATTCAGAAAACTGAGAAAATAAAAAGCAACATAATTCAGTTGACCAGACATGTGACCATTACAAAAATCGGACACAAAATAAGGACAATATAAAATATGGAGCAACATGTCAGAAGCATACTTTTAGAAAAAAAGAAAATTATTAATACAACTCTATGCATTTTTATACACCAAGATTTCAATCAAACCGATGTACAGACAACTGATACATGTATCTAGTTGATCATAATCAAAACTAAAACCATAAGCAAAAGTCAGATATCAAATCACAAACATCACATGTTTAATAATACTACTGGGTAGGAGTTTCCTTCTACAATCATATCATTTGTGCTTTCTTCTAGCCAGCTATAGGATTGCTCTAATTTCACTCATTCTGGCGTCCAAATGAAAAATTAAATACTACTCTCTCCATTACATAATTAGAGATGGTTATTCCTTTTCAGTCCTTTCCAACATTAAAGCCACATTTCTAATTTTAGATCACAAAGTAACGTGAAGTCCCTGTATCCTAAGTAAATTGAGTACTATCGTATCATTATTACTACATCTCTAGCTAATGGTAGAAATATACTTGTGAAAGTAAAATTGTCCTTAGAAACTGTTACAGAATTACCCCTCTAATTTCGAAATGTAGGGAGTACTAATTATCAAGGATTGTTAACAGGACTAGATACAATAATTTAACAAAAAAATTAAAGGCATCCAGTCATCACTCATCAATGATTCAAAATCATAATTCATAGCCATATCAGAAGATTCAAAAACGTTTAAACACATAAACATGCAGAGCGAATTTTAAAATACGTGTATAGGTAAATACATAATTATATATCTATAAATGCAATTACACATGTATCATCGTGAAGAAGTAAATTAAACCTCAGATTTGGCAGCAACTTCCATTTGTTGCTTCAAAAGAGCATAAGATTGGCTCCTGGAAAGAAACGATGAATTCGAACTCGGACTGGCACTGGCACTCTGACTCTGACTCTCCGCTCCACTCGCACAAGCCACGATCCTAAACGCCCTCACGTGACCTCTGGAACTCAACACTAGCCTTCTCTCCCCAACATCAAAATCCCCGAGTCCGCAGCTGAGTCGACTCGCCAAACACGACGACCTTGCCCCGGCATTAAAATCCATCAACACCTTAAAGCTTAGCGATTGCATTTTCCTCGAATTAATTGCTCTCACTTTCTCTTTTACTTCGAGGTTTAGCGAAAACTTGAGGAATAATAATAATGGCGGTTAGGAAGATAAAGCGGCTCCGAATCGCACGCCTTATTTATGGGAAGGCCATTGTCCGATGAGTATCTCAAGTGGAAAATTACCGAAATAGACGAGACCTTACTGGCACTGTGGATGAGATATAAGGGGGTATATTAGAGATTGCGGAGAGTGGATGATGGTAGTCGTTCGGTGATTTTTGTGCTATATAAACCAGACAAATGAGTGCTTGGATATTAGATTTTTGCGGACGGATGTTAGATGTATACGTGTCTGCAATTGAACGGTATAGTCCATATGATAGTGACTGACGAGTCAAAGAACCGACTAAAGCCCAAGGATCGTTGCCAGAAATTATGGTCTTGGATTTTTTTGTTATTGGGCCTGTCGACATGGTTTTGAGATGATTTACATTCCAGAAATCACTTTCCAAAAATTAAAAATTGGCACATTCCTTTTATGGGAGTTAAACAAACTTTGAAAAAATTACCAACTAAAAAGTACTAATAAAGCTATATGTATATATATATATATATATAGCCACTTCATGGCTATAGTCAATTGACAATATTGCCTTTATGAAAATAAATTTTGATATAGGAGCTATAATTTTAATATTCTGTGCAATATAATAACATCCCTAATGGAATATTTATACTAGTTGATTGCTTTTTTCATTTCCTCTATTTTGAAATATGAGAATAAAATAAATATTTATTTTGCTTCAAAATAAACAAACAAAATAAATTTTAGAACATATTTTTATTCAAAATTCAATTATGTGCAACTTTCCTCTGTACTATCTCTCCTATATTTTTTATAAAATTGCTTAAAACTTATCGAATCATCTATTATTACATAATTTTTGAGTGATAGAACTTACTTTGCTATTGTATTTTTAATCATTTTAAATAGTATTAGTTAAAATATATCCAAATAGATAATACTTTTCTTTAATTTTTTTAAAACAAAATTCTCTTATATTTTGGGACAAAATGAGTATTTCTTAAAATGTTATTTACATAATTCTCATATATAAGATTTTCACGCTAAAATATGAAAGAAATTATGATATTTTTTGGAAAAGAAAAATGAATATTTTGAGACAAAACAAAATAAATTTTTTACTTATGCAAAAAAATTTAGTTAAATTTTTAGATACCAACAAACTTTAAAGGCTTCACTAGGATTGAATCTATAAACCTAAGAATTTTAGTCTTCAATTTTTTTTATACATATTATTACTTTTAGTTTTAAATTTATGTAATACGTATATGTGTGTGTGTGTATTTTTGATTTTATTGACTTGTATTTTTTTATACATTAATTACACTAGACTAAAATTATGATTTTGTCACTATATATATGTGTGTGTATATCATAACAATATATTTATTTTATTACCGACTTAAAATACTCTCAAGTTTTAAACTACCAATGAACAAAAAATATAATTTTACAAAAACATATTTTAATTAAATGAGTCCATCATTAGACATAAATCTTAAATTGTATGAAAATTTTCATATTAATTGACCCTCTCTCTCTCTCTAATTTTTTTCATGACTCCTGCGCTTTTATAATGTTGTTCAATCATATAATATGGAAAGGACACGTGACTGTACCTAGTTCACTAACGAGGCTGTTGCTGCGATTTTCACTATTAGTGTACTTAGTCCGTCTAGAAAAAGAAAGTACATGGATCCATAACCAACAAAAACAACGAACGCTACTTATGTTCATAATTAAGATGGTGTCACCATAAATATTTATTATTATGCTAACACATGTTATTGACATGAAATTATATTATTCGCATAAATTTAAAGACAAAAATACGTGAGTTGTAATTGATCAATAAATATTTCTTACATTTTTTTTCCCACATTTATCTTTTAAAATTATAATATAATGACATGATGTCCTAAATTAATTATTTCTTATAACTTTGTAGGAGACTAAAATACTTATTTTTTATTAAACTTCAATTGCAATTTTTTTGGGTAGACTAATCAATTTGACTAATCGGGACTATTTAAAAATTACTCCATCTATCCCAAAAAGAACGATGTCAGTTATTTTTTTTTAAGCTCAAAATGAACAATGTATGCATATATATCAATACAAATATATGATGTATGTCTAAAAAATAATAATTTTATGGAGATACTCACATTTTTTATGACTCAAAATATTTATCTCATCAAATGTTATTTATCTTAATTTGTAAACTTTATGTGTTTTAGTCATTCTTTTTGGGATGAAGGTAGTATTAAAAATGTATTAGATAAATAATTAATGTAATTAATTTTAAATGAGCTAATAAAATCATATAGGCAAATATTATTTTTCTAGAAAAAAAGATGAATAATTATTAATAAAGAAACTATACTATTGAATATTTTGATACTATCTAATTTTTATTTAACTCATACTATATGACAATTAAACTAAATAAATGAGATAGCTAAAAATGTACATACGCTATATGAGAACATTATCAAATTTAGGGATAAAATATTGAAGATTTAGAGACTAATTAGTTTTTATTTAATTCATTTAGATGCTATATAAGAATAATTTTAAAATTTAGAGGTTCCCACAACTCTCCGATCCATCGCTATGATAAAAAAATTCAAGAACGATTGTATATATATCGGCCAACGCCGCCGCCGCCGCCGCCACCTCCTTCCGGTGACATTTACACGGTTGGTTGTTCTAAATATTCGACATACTAAGCTACTTATAAAACCGTACCAGCAAGATCATGATAATTAATTATGTAACTTGAGATGACGGAGTTATGTACTGGATGCTCGACTGTTTTCCAGATGAAGAAGTTTTGGAAGATTGTGAATATACAAATAGAAAAATTGCACACGAAGGAAGAATACTTTACAATTAGATCGATCGGTCTTGCCACAGAAAATTTTAGAGCTCTAGAAGGTCCAGTTCATGCTGCTACTGAATTAATGCATATACCAGCTGGTGAGTGTCATCTCATTGTTGCCTAATAGGTGATCACCTACACAACGTAGGACGTTACAGGCTAGCTTGTAATTAAAGACAGTTGGATATGCAAGAATATTGGCTACGGATTCTGATATATGCATTGGGTACGGACTACCGAGGGATAAAATTAATTAAAAGAAACTTGGGTAAATGAATTTTGTGTGAAATAATATCCACCTTATGTTTTTGATGATTTGACTTGATGATTTGACTTGGGTAAATATATATATATATATATATATATATATATTTATGATGATAATAATTAAACTTTAATTTGTTAATAAGATAAAACTTTATAAGTTTCGTTTAAGCGAGTTGGCAGACTATTGTCCAATGTTACAAAATATCACTTTTACACTTAGTAATTTTCATTTCTCTTTCTAAAATTTCTAAAATACATTTTTACCATTATTTAAGTAGTGCTCATGACATTATAAATATTTATTATGAGAGTGTGAGAGGTGCACACTTACTTATATAGTTAAGTATTGTATTTTTTACTATTAATTTGTTAAGTACAATGTTTAAAGTACTATTGCTTATATAATTATATGAGCAAGTGTGCATATTTTTATTTCATTTATTATTGTAATTTTAATTATACTATGTCATGTTATATTTATCCGTAATCAAAATGTTTATTTTTGGTCTCTTAAAAATATAAAGATTCAGAGTGAATGGAACATATAATTCTTTGTCCCAAAAATTTTCGAGAGCACAAACAACATTTTGTTAACTCATCGTGTTAGAGTTGCAAAGTGGTCCTGTACTCCTGTCTCCTTGCTGCAAGTGGAAGCAACCACTAGGTCCACTATAATCCTGCTGAATATTCAAACTCGACTGTGCACTGAAAAATAATAATAATAATAATAATAATAATAATAATAATAATTTAACGGTAGACTGTATATGGACGTATCCCTTCTTTTGGTTCATGTGTGAATAAGTTAATTGAGCTTAATAGTGGAGTATTTAATATTTAATACGTACTATATAATTTGATAAGTATATTTTTATATTCAATGAATTAAAGTCCGACTTGCTTACAAATTATTTCAGGAATTTAAATAATTAATCAAATTTAACAATATAATCATATTAATTATTATAATATTTTAATTGAAACTTATATCGTGCTTCTATGCTTCTAGCGTACCGTCAAACCCAAATCGAAAAATATAACTCACTCTAGGCCACTAAGATTCTGTTTTATATAAGAAAAATATTTGTTAATAAAATAGCTTAAAAAATTTGTAAAGATATATATTTTTTGTTTTGATTATCAAATTGAAAACTTATATTTCATTTTTAAAATAAATATGAAAATTATAAAATATATTTTAATTATTTAATACGATAAATTACATTTATATAATGAGAACTTAATTTTATTTTATAAGTAGAAATTTAATAATGGTCATGCAATAAGAATGTTCATATTTTTAAAAATAACCTCCATGAAATAATAAATATTAAGATTTTTTAAAAATAAAATATTTTAATATATATATATATTACATTAGGAAAACAAAAATAAATATATGTAATTTAAAAATTAAAATAAATGAATAAATCATAAAAACTAAAAATGAAAATATTATAAATTTAAATAAAAATACTTTAAAAAAAATAACTTACAAAATTAAAATTCGCGACATGACATGTATCAAACCAAGCCTAATTCCACTCTCAACTCAAAAAAAGGAAAAAAAAAAAAAACCTGACTTCCCGTTCTTCCGAACCAACTGGGGCCCAAAATTTAAAATAAAGAATCTGAAATCCCGAGAATATTCCACAGTTGACACTTGTCGTATCCGGAGAATGTATCACCTTGCTACCCTGCGCCGGGCGCGCCACAGCTAAAACTCCACCAACCTTCTTCTTCAACGGAGCTTCCAAGGAGAAATTCCTCTATTTCCTTTTTCCTCCCGTCATTTTTCTCTCCTCCGATCTAAATATCTCAAAACTAAATATATAAAGATGCAGAGCTCTGCGTTTTCCGTCTCTCATACAATTACCCTACCGAAGCTCCGAAAACCGTTGGATCCTTCTTCTCTGTACAGATTCAATCCCATCTTCAACCCTAAACCTTCAAAATCGCTGGTGTATGGCGTCTCAGCTGCATCTCACTCTCGATTTCCTTCAATGTGCTGCTCTTCTTCATCATCCTCGTCGTCCTCTCCGCCGCCGAGACCAAGTGGCTGGATTTCGGCTCCCCCCTTAGTTCCGGAGCGCGAGAACGATGGATTTGAAGTTAGGGCAACTGCAATCCCCCAGGAAGCTGCTGAAGAGGGTGCGCAGTCGAAATTGAAAGATACGCTAGTGCTTGGATCACTATTTGGACTTTGGTACCTTTTCAATATCTACTTCAACATCTATAACAAGCAGGTATTCCATATTTATTTTTCTTTATTGCATTTTTTGTTTTAGATTAATAAAAAAATTCTAATACTGCAATTTAGTCCAGTTTTGGTAGCCAAAAGTTAAATTATATTAATCAGTTGCGGACGCTTTTAATTAAATTTTGATCTCTTTATTCCTAAGGAGGTATAGTGACTAGTGATGGATATCCTATTTACTAGTTTTGTTGTGTGAGTCTGCGTATTAATTGGATTTTAGAATTACTTAGTTTTCGTTGCGGAGGTTTAAGTAGAATGACTGAAAATTAACCTAGGATTAAAGTTACTTCGAGTTTAATTTACCTAGAAAAGGAGTTGTTCTAGTTTGCTGTGACGTTGAGTAAATGGAGGTGAATGCTGTGAATTGTGAGTGATTAAATAATTGCTAGACTTGAGTTTTTTTTTTCTTTTTCTGTAATGTTGAGTTACATTTGACCTCCAGACATTGCATTTTGGTTATGAAACTTGTAATGAGTAAAATAAAGTAATAAACTCAGTCTCATAGTTTATGATACTTATTGCCACAGGTGCTCAAAGTTTACCCATATCCACTTACTGTCACCGCGGTTCAGTTTGCTGTCGGGGCTGTCCTTGTTTTCTTCATGTGGACATCAAATCTCTACAAGCGGCCTCAGATTAGTGGTGCACAGGTACTTTGCTACTGGTGCACAAATTGTTGTTTTTGGAATTTATTTTGTTATTTGTCATGCTGACTTTGCCCATGGCTGTAACTGGTAGCTTGTAGCAATACTTCCATTGGCGGTGGTGCACACATTAGGCAACCTTTTCACTAATATGAGTCTTGGAAAAGTTTCTGTTTCATTCACTCATACTATCAAAGCGATGGAGCCTTTTTTCTCAGTTGTCCTATCAGCTATGTTTCTTGGGGAGGTGGGCATTTAATATGATTTTATTTACTTTTGGTTATCAAGTTATGGTAATCTAATGATAAGCTGCAGTAGTTGTTTATATATATTTCCTCAGAGAATGATGGCTTTCCTATCTTGACTGGTAATGTCAACTCATTGGAGAAGATAAATCATGTGTTTTTTTTGCTATCACGAAAATACAGTCCTGTACTTTGTTTGTTACTAGTTATATTTATGGAGCTGTTTGTAGCTTTTCCTTCCTTATGGTTCTGGTAATACAGGTACCTACTATATGGGTAGTTTCTGCCCTTCTACCGATTGTTGGGGGAGTAGGACTGGCTTCGATGACTGAAGCTTCTTTCAATTGGTGAGGATTGAGGCATACACATGAATTTGTTTTCAATTATTCTACCCATTTTCTTGTTATATTCAGCCTATTTTAGTTCTACTTCACTATTAAGATATACTACCTCCATTCCAAGATATAAGAGCATTATTGATTTTCGGAAAGTCAACTTTTAACATTTTCAAATTCAAATTGACATGAATCATTTGAGTCTTGAAAAAATTGTTTTTAATAATGCACAGTAATAATTTTTGAACAGTTCAAGGTTTTCGCTATTATATTGATCGATAATCAAATAAATTCATGTAATTTAAGTGGTAAAGTGTTATAAGTCTTCTTTACAAAAGCCAATAAGGCATTTATATTTTTGGAAGGGAGGGAGTATATTTTACTATTTTTGTGATTTATAATTTTAACGTAGAATTATTGTAGATGTTAACTATGATCTCATCTTTTGTGTGTGTAAATCAGGGCAGGATTTTGGAGTGCAATGGCTTCTAATTTGACCAATCAATCCCGAAACGTCCTTAGCAAAAGGTTCATGGTTAAGAAAGAGGTATCCTTAGCTTCGCTATAAGCTTCATTTGCTCATATCACACCTAAGGTGATGGTTATTAACATACCTGATTTTGAAGATATATATTAAAGTAATTCTAGGAAAGGCATCTGAATTGAATCAACTTGTTTAGAGAGTATATTCCTTGAAATGTAAACGATGGCTTGTTCTTCTCTTATTAGCTTTTGTTTGTTGGTGAATAACAAGTGCATTGTATTGTTTACAGGAATCATTAGACAACATTACTCTCTTCTCAATAATAACAATCATGTCCTTTATCTTGTTGGCCCCTGTTTCTATTTTCATTGAAGGTGTCAAATTCACTCCTTCATACCTGCAGTCTGCCGTGAGTAATTTCCAAATGCAGAAATTGCTACTAGTCCATTATATGTTTGTTTTGCATTAAAAGATCTTTTGTGCTTTTGGTATTGATATTCTATCACTTGCCTGTCAGGGATTAAATGTCAACCAAGTCTACATTAGGTCTCTCATTGCTGCACTTTGCTTCCATGCATATCAGCAGGCAAGCATCCTAAACATAGTAATTTATTCATTAACCACAATTTGATTATTGCTTTTATGTATTATTACACTGCTTTGGTAATTTCTGGTGGACATTATATGTGTTTGTAGTGTTTAAATATTATACTTGGACTGCAAGCTTTTACACTGTTCCAGTGTCACCCTTAGGTTCTGCACAATAATCCTATACACATTTGCAAAAGATGTTTACTAGGTTCCGTGCAATAATCCTGAACTGTGACACTTGAAAAGTGTTTAAGCATGTGAGTATAACGTGTCTAAGAATTATAGACACACGGGTAAAATGAGTAAAACAAAAAAATGCGGAAGGGAGAGAGCAGAAACGACAAATTCTCAGTATGAGAAGAAGATTTTGGCAAAAGGAGTTTGCCTGTCTCAAAGGGAATCACCTTCCCCCAATCCCAATATTTAGTAATTCTTTTTGTATGTGTTCAAGTTGGACTCTAATTAATGATGTGGAATCTTAATACTATGTACAACTTTCGTATATGTTGCTTCCTTCCCTCAAAGATTATACATTTGGAGTCAACAAAGCTCAATTGTGACAATGTTTGCAGACTGGAGGAAATATATATACTATAGGAAGAATCTTGATATAGAGAACTTCCATACTATTTGTTTTATATAAAGTCTTACTCTCTAATGACAACACTAATATTGAATTTTCGGTGCAGGTTTCGTATATGATATTGCAGAGGGTATCTCCGGTTACCCACTCTGTCGGCAATTGTGTGAAGCGTGTGGTGGTCATTGTGACCTCTGTTCTCTTCTTCCGTACACCTGTTTCACCTATCAACTCTCTCGGTATATTTCCCAACATTCCTCATGGAGCGAAGATTGAAAATTTGGGGCTCTGTTTATTAAAATAATTTTTTTTCCTGAGAATTATTTAAGTATTTTTCTTGCAAGCACTCGACATTTAGCCGTTTGCAATCCATTTAAAGTGTATATTTTACACTAGTAGTGGAGCCAAATGACCATCTTATCTTTGAAAATGGCTTTCCAGTTACCAGTTACCTGTTACTGTTACTCTTCTTTTTAAGTGTATAATTTTTGGGTCTCATGGTGCAGGCACCGGAGTGGCCCTGGCTGGTGTGTTCTTGTATTCAAGGGTGAAGCGCATAAAGCCAAAGATCGCTTAAGATTCTCATGAAGGAAGGAATGTTTTGCTGGTAACAGCTTGTTGGTAGTGACAACATACATGGAAGAATTGGGTTTATTGTGGGGCTGGGGGTATCAATATGTTTTCCTTTTAATTCGTTTTCATTTTCACTGTGTTACCTTTTTCATTCCTTTCTTTTAGGGGCAATTTAGACTTTTGCTAGATTACTTGCGCTTTACACATTTTTGGGAGAAGTGGAACACAAAATCCTAGGAATTTAATTCAAGTTATCCATTTGGTCTCATGGGTGCCGTGGTATGCAACAGGGATATTGCTTTTCGAATTTCAGTGTACAATACTGCCCCTACCAGTATGAACTTTCTGGCTGAAAAAGAGCACGTATATTCATCAAGCATCCAGAGAGCTGTGTATGATTTCGACAAGGACAGCGATTTTGTACTACATAACAATTGGTACGTAAATTGCACGTATTGACGTAGCTAGGTTTATTCACAACTTAGGTTTAATGGTTAAAATAAATAAATGAATTAAAAAAGAGAAGGAAGAGAAGATGCTCAATTGAATCAGAGTGTCTTTTATTTCTCCCTCACAAAAACATGACAGTAGGTCATGGCATGCTCATTTATTTTTATTTTCTTTTCTTTTGAGTGGGTATGTTCATCTATCTAGGACTAGAATAATAAAATACAATTAAATTTTCAATGTCTGTTTTTTAATATTATTATTTTAATTTAGAATTTCTCAATGTCCTTGATCCACCTATGGAATACCATTGCTTCATGAAAATCAGTTGGTATTAAATTATCTTCCCTGTATATATTCAGTTAAGATGTCAATCTGATCTTCAAATAAACTACAATTGTCTTCCTTTTTTCTTTTTTTTTTTTTTTTTTTTTTGGGTGAAAAATTGTCTTTACTAATTATTGGCTGCGAAAAAAATATTTGAACACGGAAATTGGGACAAAGGACATGATACAAAGGCTGAGACTGTTATTCTGAGCTATTATAACCACAAAGTTCTGGTAAAAGGGAAGTGTGTCCAAACATTTCCAACAACAAAAGTACTCTTTTTTTTTTTTTTTTTTTTTTTTTTTTTTTTTTTTTTTTTTTTTTTTTTTTTTTTTTTTTTTTTTTTTTTT
>JAUMHB010042990.1:2309-16317 GCA_032359685.1 Pittosporum tobira
GCATGCGTGTACTTTTATATCGTGATAGGTCTGCTGTCAACAAGCTTCAGGTTTGCATATTTCTATACTAAATTCACAGTTATATGCATTTAGATTCATACTGGTGGAAATTCTGGAAATGGCCTTGTCAACTGCATATATATATATATATATATTGTGAGTCCCAAATTTGCCATGTTTGATGTCGACGTAACCTTTACCTGAAAACATAGAACATGCTATTAGCCCTACAGCCGTAGCCAGTGGGGAAACCCTTCGGCATGAGAATAAGTATAGGCCCATATGTGAAATTAGAATCAGTTAGAGTAGTAGTTTCGAGAATAATTTGTTACCGGGAAATGAGGGTTTTTATAGGACCCCCTAGCCTGACGCTCAAGCTAGATAATTAATAAGAGTTTGTATCTCATTAGGTTTGTAGAATCTTTGTTGGATTGTATAAGATTTATGGAATCCTTGTAGGATTGTACAATATATTTGGACATGTGCTACTATTAGAGTCCGTTTAGGTTTCTCTTTTTGTGGGCTTAATTATCCTAAATTAATTAGGAGAATTATTTATCCCTAATTTTGACCCAAGTGGTGCTAGGGTATTTTGACCGGATTAGGTTGACCAAGTTGGTGTCCTAATTTTGGGCTAGTCTCTATCAATATATATATATATATATATAGGATTAATTGTAGTAGTATCATTCCAAGTATGGGACTTGTGACAAACTCCACCCCTAAGTTTAAAAACTAGTAAAAGTGACCATAAAATATATTTTTGTTAACACAATAGACCCTGTAGCTTGTTTTTGGATGGAAAGCATCCATTTATAATTAATGTAGTGTATTTTATATATCTGACTATATTTTGACTGTCTGAATACCAAAAAAAGAAAAAATAAATATTCAAAAAATTAAAATTAAGAAACACTAGTATTTTAAACTAATTAAAACTTTTCTTATAATTAAATTTCAAATAAAATAGAACAAACTAAAATCTTAATAAAATATACCTAATTAATTATTGCTAGAAATTTGGGTAAATGCAAACTTCTCTAGAAAATAAAAAAATTAAATCACATAAAAAATATACCAATATATATATATATATATATATAGTATTGTATTGTATTGTATTGAATTTCTGAACACTTCTTTTTGTTAGTGAACAATAATGAGGTTCTGTAGATTTTAGACATTGATATCTAACTTACATTGAAAATCTCCAAATTACAGATAGCAAAAATAACGGAAGAGGGTGTAACAATATCTCCACCGTACTCATTGAAGACCTTTTGGAATTTTAATGCTTTTCAGAATCCAACTGTGGGTGCTGAGGGGTCATGGTAACCAGCTAGCACCGCATAACATGTGATATTATTATCCTAAGCATATCCTAAATTTATGAATTGGAGCAACTTTGTTCTGGTTTACTTGTGGTCCGGCTACTTGTTACCGTTTTCTTGATGTTTGAATTGGAATTTCCTTGGAACCTCTTTCTGTTGTGTTGTTTGATGTGATCTAATACTGCCTTTATTCAGAGTATCACTTAAGAATGCTCCCATGATATCAGGAAATTGAGATTTGATTTACTACTTGAACTTAATCTGCGCTATGACATCATCTACGCAGTCAACTCTATATAGGCCTTCTTGCCCAGATTTCCAATGGACGACGAAAGCTTAGAATAGAAAATTTGAGTTATTGAACCACATACTACTGAGTAGATATTATAGTTTTTATTATTTGTGTGATTGATTTACTTTTTGTCAAAACTATCTCTAGTATTGTAAATCCTTTACGTATTACTATGAAGTACTTACTCCGTTTAAAGTTGTTTCATTAAACTTGAAACGGTTTGATTTCTTACAGAAATGTGTTTGATTATAAATAAATTATTTAAATTATATAATTTTAGATTATGAAGTAGTAGTTGAAGTGGTGGGTTATAAAGTTGATATTATAATTTTAAACAGTAGAATAATAATTGAAGTGGTAGGTTATAATGTTGGAGTAGTGGATGAAGTGATTGGCCATAATATTGGAGTAGTATATAAAGTGGTGAGTCATAATATTAGAGTAGTGGTTAAAGTAATGAGTTATATTTGATAAAATAAAGATAATTTAGATAATTTATATTATTTTTTTTTTAAAAAATGTTTAAATTATATTAGAACGTTAAAAAAATCTTACAATTTTATTGAGATTGATGGAGTACAAAATTTAAATGAATTTACATGCATTATATCAATTTTCAATTTTATCCTTGTAATTTATCTTTAAAAGTCAAAGTGGGCCACTTTTTGGAAACAATTAATTCATACCGCCACTTGTAAGCCACAAAAATGATTTAAAGTATGAAAATTGAAGTGTAAATATTTTTATATTTTTAACATTGGGAAAATATGCACATATATAGATCCAGACTCACAGTTAGAGTTGGTTGTGGACTTATAGTTGATTAGTCGATTTCAACCGTTCAAAACAAGTTCCAACAGTTATATTTCTTTGTGATTTTTGTTGTATAGTTATTAATATTTGTGGATTGTAGCATTAACAATTGTGAACATTGATAATTACCCAAATGTCCCTTGGCGATTTTTAGTTTCTCATCAATCCGTAGTTAATAATTGTGGATTGTGATCAACTTTATTTTTTCTTGTTTTGCATGGTTATGCATTGTTCTAGACCACTCCACAATTAATAATTGTGGACTAGACTCAGGTGTTCTGCATGGTTATGCACTATTTTGGGATATTCCATATTTAATAATTACGGACTAGGCTTAGGAGTTCTGCATAGTTCTACATTATATCCTCTTTGAATTTTTTGAAATTTTAAAATTTTAATAACTTTATATTATAATTTGAGTTTTAAAATTTCATAAAACTAATTATATAGAACTCAAATAGAGGAAATATTGTCCTTCATCTTCGTTGCCAGATCTTAGGTAAATGGGTTAAGGTCACTTCACGGACTCGGTGAACCCAAGTTTTTTTTCTCACTTTTCATCTCCCAGAGTATTTTCTGCCCCCTTAAAATCAAATGTTTCATTGTTCTCTTACTTCCTCTTCTCCGTATCATCGCATCCATTTCTCCGCAAAATATTAATCATTCTATTCTCAAATCCTAATTTTCTACCATTATTTATCGTGGAGTGTCTCTAGTTTGCAGTTATTACATGTGGAGTGGCATAGAACAATGCATAACAAGAAAGAATAAGGTTGATCATAGTCTACAGTTATTAAGTGTGGACTAGTGCTTCACAATTCACAGTTATTAACTATGGATTGGTACGAAACCAAAAATTGCCAAGGGGCATTTGGGTAATTGTCCATGACAACAATTATTAATGGTACGGTCCGTGAATATTAATGCATGTATAACAAAAATACAAATAAGGATAGCCGTTGGATTTTATTTTGAATGACTGAGATCAGTTGGTCAGTTACAGGTCCACAACCAACTCTAATTGTAGACCTAGACCCTAGTGTGTGTGTGTGTGTGTGTGTGTGAGGATTTATAGCAAATATCGGCTATCTAACCAAAATGACCGTAGCCATTCGTTTCAAATCCAACTGTATAAGATGTTCACCTACACATTAAAAATTATTCAGGAGGACGCAACAATTTTTAGCGTGTATATGAAATGACAAAATTGCTCCCATTTTTTTTTTTTATTTTCTAATGCTTACGTGCTTAAAATTATGGTACAAGTGCAAATACTAGTAAACTACATGCATGAGTATTATAAAGAAATAAAAATTTTGATATATTTATAGTATATCAAATCCTTTAACAATTAATTTAATACTCAACAATTTTATATTACAAATAAATTACATGTATCTAATGTATTTATACTAAAAACATGTATGAATAGACAATAAATAAATAAATATTATTTTTGTACTCTAACAAATCTTCACATAAAAATGTATATTCTAACAATTCTAAACTTAAACAAATAATTTGATATTTTAACAATTTTATACTATAAGAAAATTACATAATCTAATAAAATATTTATGTAAAAAAATTATGAGTTTATGCTCTATGAGTTATTATGTGTTATTTACATTTAATTTGTTTTTATCACACATGTATGTACAAATAATATGAAAAAGTAAAAAAAAAAACATTAATAACACAACGAAAGTCTAGCTGTGATAGTTAACGAATGAGATACGGTAAGCCTTGTGTGTGCTATAAATTTTAGTGCTATTTGCATGGTTTTTAGTGCGTAGACACTAGAAGACAAAAAAATTTAGGACAATTCTGTCATTTTACATACCCGCTAAAAATTATTTCGCTTTCCTGAGTAATTTTTAATGCATGGATGGACATCCTATATCGTTGGATCTTAAACAGAAGGTTACGATTATTTGACTAGGTGTCTATATAGAAAAAACTATTACACACAAAATTTTGAAAATTTAACAAATATATTAGAATTTAAATTTTGAAATTATAAATTAATAAAATTTATAAGCATCTATAATTTTAGAATGGGTAAAATAACATGGTATAATAACAATAATAACTATTGAAAAATGATGAGGGGAAAAAAAAGAAGATACTAAAAGACAAATAACTGCTCACCGGCATTAAAACCTTTTTGTTCCAAATTTGTGAAATTATAAATACAAATTTAAAATAAATTTATTTTATATTGATTGATATCAAAGTTAATGTTACAAATTATATACAAAATATTATTACGTACTAATTTTGAAATCTTAACATATATAAGAAAGAATTTAAATTTTAAAACTGTTAAAAAATGCTGAGAATTTAAATTTAAAATTATTAAAAAAAAAACCATGTCCATACACTGATACACCCTTGTTCTTTTTTATAGGAAGAGTGTGTATGGGTGGACATATATATATATATATATATATGTGTGTGTGTGTGTGTATGTATGTATGTATTTTTCCTCGTAAATAAAGGATAACAGACATAGGAGATAACTCTTTTGTAGACAAGTAAAAGTATATTCATTATAAACGCCTAAAAGGGCGCAAACCCAAAGTACACAAAATGTATACAAGCACAGGAGAAATAAAAGGCATAACTATGCCCCCAAGAGAAGGAAAAACACTCCTCCCTACACCTAGGCCCTCCATAAGAAGAGCCGCCCTAGGATCTTAAAGCAAAGAACTCTCCCAAAAGATGCACAAAATGAACAATAGATGCCAGAATGGACTAGTTGAGCCAAAAGAACAGCAGGCAAAGAAAAAGGAAAGGACGCTGAACAAAAGGTTTCCCAGGGACTTCAAAGTAACCATTTGTTCCATATCAGTAAAAGAGTCCCATTAGACACTAAAGTTATCTGCTTATGACACTCTGTTTCACACAATATACATACACATTTAGTATGATACCTGTAATTCTTCGGACTCCATTGGAGAGGACCAATATCGCAACACGGATTCCACAGTTAATCTTCGTGTGGCACTGAGCATAGAGATGAAAAATTTACAACCATCTATTTTGTATTCCTCAAGAGGATTCCTGTGCCCAAAACTCCTCACGTTTACCTGCAAAACATTTTAATTTAGGTCTTTGCCTAAGAGAAGCCATAAAGTAGCAAATTACTCCCTCTATCCCACTAAAAGAGTTCCATTTGTTAATTTCTTTTATTCCACGAAAATAGTACCATCTTGATTGATGATAATATAAAATCACACAATGTCCTAAGTTTACCATGACAATTAAACTGGGGGAAATAGTGCTCCCCTCCCTGCCATGACCTCTAAACATTTATCTTTATTCTATGGATGAAATCATGTGATGAAACTTTAACCTTAGTATTCAAAATATGTAAAATGGGACCCCTCTCCCTCTCTCTTTTTCTCTCGGTAGAATGGAGGGACTGAGGGAGTATAAAAGAAATTAACAGACCGCTGTACTGAGTCTATTCATATTTACAAGATGATCCCTCCAGAAACAATCTAGGGCCTTCACAAGAACTGCTGTCTGAATTCCGACAAGAACAATAGAAAATAAGTGAGAAATGAAGCATATACACAGGAAAAATAAAAATAAAAAAACTGAAAAGGTAAGGTCGAACCTCTATTTCCTGTACATATTCATCATCATAGTGAGATTCTCGTATGGCATCAAAATATGATGCAATTAAGAAATCTCCAAGGTACTTGCGAAGAAGATTAGCGGTCACTTGGTACCTTCCATATCTGGGATTCACAGACATCAGTAACCGTCATAATAACTCGTACAATTGCAAAAAAAAAAAAAAAAAATCGAAATTAATTGACAAATTATGATGATTGACGCACTTTGTTGAATCATCAGCACATATGGCAAGCCAGCGTTTTAGTGAAGAAGTCTTCCTCCGGATACCTCTGAAGGAATTTGGAGGTAAGGGCAAATTTGGAAGGTAAAAGTCATTAATATCAATGGAACTTAGTTCATGAAGTTTGTCAAGTGATTTGAGTAAATCTTCCTCGGTTATCCCTGCGAAGGAGTCTGGAGATAATTTAAGTTAAATATGTATGCAACGAAGACAGATAACAGTTCATTCAAATTCATTAGCTAATGTTTTGAAAAAAAAAAATTTGCAAAACAGACATAATTCCTAGAGAACTCACCATCCAATATCCTCCCTCCAATTCCATTGTAGTCCTTCAAGATCTTACACAAATTCCAGTTGCTTGGATGCTATAATTTAATAAAGATAGTAAATTATAAATTATAGACAAAAAAAAAAAATAGAACATAAAAAGACATTCTAAAGCAGGATTTACTACCTTCGAAAGATTGGCATTTCCCAAAATGATTTCATCTACCACAGCCTGCATGTACCTGACAAAAATATCTCAGTCAATTTATTTAATGTGAAAATATTTTTCTATTTTTTTCAAAAGAAAAGAGGGTATAACAGTGATGGAGGGTGAGGCAACCTCCAAAACAACAAATATTTATAATAGATTGAAATAATGACAAATATGGAATAAGTAACGATTAGGAAAACACTCACTGTGATATTTGCTCAGAACAAAATCCAGAATCCCCGAATAAAACTAACTGCCTAAGATTATAAACATGTTTTCTTTGCACCTGATAAATGAAGTCATATGTGTAATTTTAGTTTTGACTTCGAACTTTAAGCAACCTCAATTTTATATAGATATTCAAAAAACTTATTATTATTCTAATCAAAATTACAAACATATGTATATATAGAAAGCGGGTACCTCTAGAACTTCATCGAATTCTACGAGGTTCTTTCTCTGGTTGAAATAGAATTTCTCTGCATTAGTTTGGAGGGCCAGAAGCTGAAAATTTGCAATTGTTCAACTTTACATAAGGAAATAGTTTTGAAAAAACAAAATGCTTTAAATACAAAAATAAAACAAAGAGGATAGGCTGTAACAGAAAGCATCAAATCACACCTGCTTAACAATGGTAGCTCCTTCGATTGGTATAACCTCATCCTGTTCAAGCTCTGATATAAGTTTCACAGCCCATTCTATGTCAAAGTTAAACTTCTGAAATATCTCATCCTGCAAGCTGTAACATAAGTAGGTTTATTTTTTGAATTAGCAACTTTACAAAATTTTACATGTATAAAACACTATACCAATGAGCTCTAGCTCGTGTAGTAGTGTGGTACCCTCTCATCCTCTGACAGGGAGGTGCAGGGTCCGAATCCCGTAGAGGACCTAATGGAGAATATATTGTCTTCAACATATCTCCAATAACCAACTTAAATATTATTAAAGAACATACAAATGAAAATATAAATTAATAAAAAAAATATAACAGAAAACAACTTTATAGAACAAAAGGCACTTTCACATTATTTACATACCTAATAACTGACTGGCCCATTACTTACACCTTTACAAGAAATTGGCAAAAAGCAATTTACCTGATCATAAACCTTGTTGATCCAGGATCCCCTTGTCTGCCTGCTCTACCACGAAGCTATAGGAAAGCAGAAACTTTTACTAATACTATGTTTGTAATGGGGAAAATAAGTAACAGAAAATATAATTTATAAATTAAGGAGGAATAATTAGGGTTTCGATCATAAGTTAAACCCAAGATAAGTTGAACCTACTTGCAGCTAGCCACAAATAATATTCAGAAAATGGTACAGTAATAAAACAATTAACCAGAAACTTTTCTATTGCCACATTAGTTGAGTATTTAGTTCCTCTTGGGTGGGTCTGGCTAAACGAATGATCTACCTGGTTATCGATTCTTCGGGACTCGTGCAGTGATGTTCCAATGACGTGAAGGCCTCCAAGACTTTTGACTTCCAATCCTTCATTAAAACAGTGGGCCTCACAATCCTTAAGAACCGTTAAATAAGTGAGTGCTATGGAAGGCCCAAGAGGGTACATCTCTGATTCTTCATCAACCAGCCTCTTTATATCTTTTGGATCCATTGACTGACTCAACTCCACTGAATCTGAAATGAGTGATTTTACCTCTGGATGGGTCCACATTCCCTCACTTTTGGCCACAAATTTAGCTACACAGTAAAATTGAAATGAGGGATTTTTAGGAAGAAATTGCAGTAAACAAATATATAAAAGAATAGGAGATTATATCTGAAAAGAACTCGAAGATTGAGTCAACCCATCAGAGTTGTCTTAGCTAACAAAGCTTGTGATGATGGCCCAAGATTTATCTCTGAGAATTTCTGCAACGTCTCTCCATCTTCAGCATTAGGAGCATCTTGAGAGACAAAAGAAAGCAATCTGTCTTCTATAAATCCTTTTGCAAGCATCTGAATTTTCGAGTAGACAATGTGTATAAAGTTATTTCTTTTCCTTTAAAATTAAACACACACACACACACACACAAGGTTATTTCTGCCCACCTTTGGATTTCCTCCTAGGATTATGTCGGTGCCCCTGCCAGCCATGTTTGTCGATATAGTAATTGCAAATTTTCTCCCTGCCTGGGCAACAATCTCAGCCTCTCTAGCGGCATACTACATATAAAGGATCATAATGCAGGGATATTATATATTACATGAACACAAAAAAGGAAAAAGTTATAAGGTATCTTAGACCCAAACGACACTAAGCATCCAACTAAAGGACTTCAAAAGTTAAAATTGATAAACCTTGGGTCGTGCATTGAGGACATTGTGGGGGATATCAAGCTCCATCAGTAATTCAGCGAGATACTCAGAATTCTCAACACTGCATCAACAAGATGCAAATAGTAATAAAAATCACGAATGTAAGTAATTTATATTTAAAAAAAGCATATACAGTAGCAGTACCTAGTCGTTCCAACCAAAACAGGCCGACCCAGTTCAAACATGGACTCAATTTCTGCACGAACATATTCCCACTTTCCCCTTGCAGTCTAATACACATTTCTAAGAGGTCAAACCTAATAGACTTCTATTATAGGATATATTCCCATTAAAAAAAAAATAACATTCAACAGCTTACCGCAAAAGCTATGATTGGTAAATCAAAACGAATATTAGGAAGATTTGTTGGCACTTCAATAACTGGTACTTTGAATGTTTTCAAGAACTCCTTCTCCTGGAACAATGACATCAGCACAATTTTTATAAATATTACCAAAAGATTAAACTATCTGGAAAAAATATAAAAATAAAAATTGTTCATACCTCTGTTTTTGCAGTCCCTGTCATCCCTGAAAGTTTCGGGTAAAGCTTAAATAATGATTGGTATGTGATTTGTGCAATAGTAGCCGAATCATTCTAATGAGTTCAAACAAACAAATTTTGATTAAGTTAGTTGTTATTGGATTCAAAACGAATGGGCCTTAATAAAGAATTTCAAAGCCCAAAATATACCTGAATCTTTAGGCCTTCTTTAGCCTCCACAGCTTGGTGAAGTCCCTCAGACCATCGCCTTGTCTCTTCCACTCTTCCAGTCAACTATAAACAGAGTTATAAAAAAAAAATTAAAAATAAAAAGAAACTGAATAATCTACCATTATACTATACCATGAGAAACAATAGATTTTTCTGAATTATTATTAAACGATAGGGAGTAATACGATGCAAAAGATGTAGTAACAAAGTACACAACCATTGCTCGGTAATACCTCATTTATAATGAAAGCCTTCCCATCTTTGACCATGTATTGGACGTCACGCCGATAGAACTCCTTTGCCTTCAAAGAAGTCAAAACAAATCTGAAGATTTGCCAATTCAAGTTAGAAATTGTCAAACAAAAAATTCCAGGAGGCACATTAAAATATTGGCTTGGACCTTAGGAAAATAAAGATTATCGAGAATAAAAATCACAGTAAACTGAGGTATGAACTGTTTGTCCACACAACAGACAGATTCTAGGGTGACGACAGATTCTGGTGCTTTTTATAAAACTTACTCTCACTGTTCCAATGAAAGAGATTTTTTTTCCCGAAATCCTAAAGTCAAACCTTAAAACCCTAAATTTCAAACTAACAAATTCATCAATTTGAATGTGGCAAATTATCTAAAAGTTTTACCCATTACAACATTTGTTGTTTTCAATCATATAATTAATCGACTCAATTATAAATTTTAGGATTTCATGAATTGTCTCTAAAAATTAGAAAACAATCCCTTCTTTTGGAACAGAGGGAGTATTTCTTAAAAAACAATAATTAAGAAAGAGAAAAAAGGAACAAACATTGACCTAGCCCAAGGATTATTCTCGTCCCACAAGTCATTTGTATCCAAGGCCCTCTCAGCCATTGCAATTCCTTCCTCAGTCAGCTCTACTGAATTATCTTTATGCTCCACAGTGTAATGCTGTTAGTAAAAACATGAACGCTTCAAAAATTAGACTTGTAATGAAGTAATAACTCTATGGTTGATAGAAATAAATAAATAAATAACTATTACAACAACAAAAAAGACGAGAAAAACAATTACAATGCCTAATGTTAACAGCTCAGCCACTTTAGCAGCGACCGGATATCGTGGAGCATCCGTAGTGGCCTGACATGCAGAAGTTAATGCAAAAATGGCCATCTACAGTTAGAAACTGTTTCTCGAAACTTAAATGGGTTCATATTAATTTGAATTTGAAAATGTTCAAAGTTGACTTTTCAAAAGTCAATAATGCTCTTATATTTTGAAATGGATGTAATATAAAGCAACAGTTAGATTTGGAAAACTCACTTCACCACTTATCAACAAAGGACTTCTTCCTTCATCGATAAGGACAGAATCTACTTCATCAACTATTGCAAAATGGAATGGGTTTGGCCTGTTTTCACAAGACAAAACAATAAAAGCTTATAGTTAACAAAAATCTAGCAAAAAGTCAACCTGCAAGGGCCATAGAAATACCATCTCATCACAACATCCGCTTTGTTTTCAACAATATTATCTCGTAGATAATCAAAACCAAGTTCCTAGGAAAATCAAAGGAAAAAAATTTACTCGTAAGTTTTACTAATTAGACATAAGCACCAACTGGCCTAAAACAGTACAAGATTACCAGAAATAAGCTAAAAGTGTACAACAAGAAACTCTAGTACTTTACCGAATTACTGGTATACGTTATGTCACATTTATAGTTGGCCCTCCTCTCCTCGGCTCTCATCCCTTTCTACATATGAAAATAAATTAGAAAAAGATTAAGGAAAAAAATGAGAATATATTTCTTATAGATGTCTATGTGGTAGAACTACAGATTTATGGAAAAGATAAATCAACCTGCTAATTTAAATGATTTAATTATCAAAACTTACCTGGATAAGACCAACAGAAAGACCAAGTGAACGGTGAATACGGCCCATCCACTCAGCATCACGTTGAGCTAGGTAATCATTCACGGTAACCACTAATGAAAGATGGGAAAAGGAAAATCAACAACACATCACAAGTCTTCGAGCTCAACTCAGAGTCTCATACCAAAAAAAAAAAGAGTTAAAATAGTGTGTTTAATTAATGTATTTAAGTACGTCTGATCCCTATTATAAAGAGGAAATATCACCGCGTCTATATTATAACTTTTTAATTTGCATAGCGATCACAATCTCTATAGAAAATACCATGAATGCCTTTCCCACTCAAGGCATTAAGATACGCGGCCAATGTGGACACCAATGTTTTTCCCTCCCCAGTTTTCATCTCAGCAATACACCCATCATTGAGCACTGCTCCGCCAATAATCTAGAATTTGCAACAGATAGTGAATGAATACACAAGCAATTATACACTGAAAAAAATCTGCAAATCGGGAGAGAAACAGACTTGGACATCAAAATGGCGCATTCCGACCTTCCTCCTTGCAGCTTCACGAACAACAGCAAATGCCTCTGAAATATCAAAATTTAAATTCTTTTCTTCCAAAAGATTAACTATAACGCTATAAACATAGAACTGAATAACTACAAACCAGTTTGAATGTCTGCAAGTGTCTCCCCGTGCGCAAGCCGATTACGAAACTCCACAGTTTTTGCAGCCAGCTACATAACAACCATAACAAACAAATGAGACCCACCAAGAAAGATTGCAAATTCACAATATTTACCCCTAGGAGAAATTGAAAACCACCGACCTGATCATCAGAAAGTCTTTGATATCTTGGCTCAAGGGAATTAACGGCATTCACCAGGCGGTAATAATCACGAACAATCCAGTAATTTAAGCTGGTAATATCAGTCCAAGTCTTTCGAATGTCCAAATTACCCTGAAAAAAGAAAAACAGAACTGAGTAACGAAGTCACCGAGGCATTCTAACAAACAGGTGGTGTGCATATGTAAAAATAAAATATGGAATTCTTGTTTTACTGTAAGAGAAGTTGCGATGGGTTTGTGAGTGAATCGACGACGCAAGAGTGGAGATGATATCGAGATAGAGAAGATGGGTCTGGTGCTGAGCTGGGTTCTTGTGCGATGATGAGAGCGTCTGTGTGTTGAAATTGGAGAAAGAGAGAAAGGAGACCACAGAGTGGCCATTTTTGTGCCGGTCGACTTGGCAAAAGTCTTGTCCTAGCTTAAGCCAAGGGTTGAGCACTCCGTGAAACGACAGCTTCCTCGCCGTTGGCATTTTCTCGTTCTTTTTTGTACTTCCTACGCTCCCAATTAAATTACAACGATTTAATTATGTAAAATTTAAAAAATATATTTGATATTATAATTTTAAATAAAAAAATAATTAATATTATTATTTAAATGAGATAATAGTGAAATAATAAATAAAGTAGCAGGGTATAATATTGATATCGTAATTTAAAATAAGATAATAATAATTAAAGTGGTTAATTATATTTGATAAAATAAGAATAATTTAGACAAATGACATTATTAAATTTTTCAAATTGAATATATTATCATAATATAAAATATATAAAAAAAATAAATGTTACAATATAAATAAAACGGAGAAAATATAAGCAAAGTTTTATACTCCCTCCCTCCGTTCATAGACGCATTAATAAAAGTAGGGTAGAGGATATGAGTAAAATAATGAATTTTTGAAAAATTAATTATAATATTTTTAAATTTAAGCATAATACTTCATATGTCCCAAAAAGAATGATGTCAGATACCTTTTTTTTATCACAAAATAAATGATAAAGGCACATATATTACTAAAAATATATTGTGTATGTTTAAAAAATAAGAATTTTATAAGAATACTCAATTTTTTTATAGTTCAAAATATTTCTTTCTCGTCAAAATAATTTTTCTTAATTTGTGAACTTTAAAAATTTTAGTTATTCTTTTTAGGACGTAAGAAGTATTTTTTAAAGAAATAAAAGAAAATTATGTTAATTATATTTACAAATATTTAAAATTAAAATTTTTAAAAATCACAGATAATAAATTTCAAGGTTCTAAAATAGATAAGAGGATAGTGTTTAAATAATCTTAATAAGATACTCCCTAATTAAACATAAACAAAAATAATCGATCATAAAAGTTTCATAATCTATATGGGAATATCTTTTGTAAGGCAGATAATATTATCTAAGGTATTTAACCAAATTACATTGTTCTCATTAGTTTTGTTCTCATTTCTCATACACTGAAATCCGTGGGGGGGGGGGGGG
>JAUMHB010043012.1:0-11117 GCA_032359685.1 Pittosporum tobira
AGAAGCTGAGAAATAGTTAATTTAGTGTATGTACTCAATATAGTTTATGTAAATTAAATGCTTTATGTAACTAAAAATGAATGCAAGATGCCTATCAAGTCGGTATTAATGCTATATTTGGCAACTATTACAAGTCGTGGAATTAGAACTGAAAGCATATTCGTGATTCCATAATATTCAAATCCAATTAAAATTTGTGCCTCAATTCCAATTCCAAGATTTAAGAACCCACAACCAGGTTGGGGGAAGATGATCCACAATCCATATATCACTTAACTTCCAGCCAGTACATTATGAATGAGAGTAAAATTAGCAAGTTTAACTATAATCTGTATATGCTTCAAAAATAGCAAGTTTTTTTTTTTAATTTAGAAAGCTTCTTAAATACTCGAGTTTACAATAACCACAATTGTATTTAAGAAAAAAAGATAGAATTCATATCAATTTTAAATTTTTGAATCTCGCACGTAACTATTTTTGTAGAACCGATGTAGTATCGTCAACCACTGCGATAATAAATCCCAATTTCATGCTTTGGACCTGACTAATTCAAAAAATTACTTATGCATATCAACTAATTAACCCAGTTTATTTTGAAGCTTATGATCATGTAATATCATTGAAAAACAGAAAAAAAAAACTACTTATGAAAGATTAAAAAATCAATAACAGGGTAATACCTTCTTATTGCAGCAGCAGCAGCCTATACCTACTCTGAGAGAAGATTAAACCCACATATTTCCCATTTTAGATAATTTTTGAAGGCAAAAGGGAGTAAATTATGCCGAAAACCCCCTTAAATTATGCAAATAGTGTTGCTAATTGCTAATTAATTGGTTATTGAGTCTAATTTTAAGTTTAAAAATATTCATTTTGTAATTGATTTGTTCGTTTTCAAAATATGCTAATTACACACTTGTAAACGCGTAAATATACAAGGAAAGGTAAATTAATAAAATAAAACTATTTATTTGTTAATTTCTTTTAATAAAAGATAATTTCCCCAATTAATTTGTTAATTTTCTGAATGTAAAGGCAATAAAGGGGGAGTAAACTGCGCCAACAAAAAGCTTAAATTGTGTTACAACATATTATGAAACCGTGCAGGTCACGAGTATATCTTATTATTGGCATATTAATACAATTTAGAGATTGTTTTAAGTGGTATATTTTTCAAATATTAAAATTTTTATTCTTGAAAATTATATTAGACATGTTAAAAGCGAATATGTGGCATATCATAATCAAGTTTGGCTATAGTTCACTCTGGTAAAGGTTTTTTTAACCATTTTCTTAATGGTCTAACCATACAAATTATAAGAACATTAAAAAAATAAAGAATTTAACCAATTTTTTGGGAGATTTAATAATGTAGAATCCCCTTACGTAGAATCAAGAAATGAATAAATCTATGCCACTAAAATTGCAATATGAATATAATGAATTTCAATACATAAAATAAAAGGTTCTACTTCATAAAACTAATTAAAAATTAATAAGCTCTCTCATTTGTTTCATGTTTTTATCATTTATATGGTTGGATTAAAAAACTACTATTAGAGTGAACTATTGCCACATATTCCTGTTTCCCTTCTTTTTTTTCCTTATTATTAAACTATCCATCTTGAGATTGATATGTACATTTGAAGAATATATGTATTTTATTTTTATTTGTTATATTTAATTTCATATCATTTTTATTGTTAGTATTTCTTATAGATATTATGTATATTTTAATTTCACATCATTTTTATTTCATTATGTTGGTTGTATTACTTGATTAATGTTATACTTCTCTGCAAAAACCATGGTCGAGGAACCCATTATTTTGTCACAAGAAAATGGTCTAAATAGGTTTTTTTATTTATTTATTTATAAAATGACTTATTTTCACTTGCATTTTGAGATGTGAAAAGTTAGTTTTTGTAGGTTCGTTGAAATATTAATTAGATGGCCCCAAAATTAACTTTAAAAGTAGATTTTAAGTTATATTATAATGAAGAAATATCTTTAAATAGGCTTAGCTTGGAAAGAAATCTACCTAATATTAATTGGAAACTAAGAATTTATTTTATTTTGACTGATGTTGAAGTCCATTTATTTTATTGTATTACACTTGTTTTAATTCGTACATATAAAATTTTATTACTACAAACTTTGAAAAAATTTAAATTTAACAATTATTTGTCATAATTTGGGTTTTAGGATTTCAAAAACCTAGTTTGATAGAGTACAAAGTATTTGTTAAATAAAATATTATAATTATTGTTCTTATTACTATATTAAATTTCTTATTCTCCAAGTAAGTTAAGTCTATATGTGGCTCGTTTGATAGAAACTTAAGCAACTGAAGTAGCTAGAATCAAACGTTGCTAAAACTGAGTTTGCAACTAAAGTTGAGTTTGAAAAGTTAAAATCTTGTTTGGTTGGTATCAATTTATGCAACTTAATATAAATTGTTGTTTTGTAGCAGTTGTAGCAATTGCAACTGAAATGATAGAAATGACTAAAAAGGACATAAACTTGTATGTAATAAGTGTTTGATATATACTTGCTTACTTTATTATTTCTTAAACAAAAAAATTTATTTATTTATTTAATTAAACTCCAACAGTCCCACTATTATTACAACAAATGAAATATCACATAATCTAAAAAATGTGTTTGATTATGAAAAAATTATCTTAATTACTCTTATAATATTATAATTTTATATAACTGAATTATTAAATAAAGATAAGTTAGATAATTTGTATCAATATTTTTTTTTTTAAAAAAGTGTTAAAATAACATTAGAACGTTTGAAAAAATGCCACAATAACATTGGAATATAGAAAGTAATAATTATATAACTCTACAAGTATATTTTACATGTACAAATTAAAACAATTACATATTTTGCATTAATTAAAATAATTGTTATTACTAAATAATATTAAAATAGGAAAAAAAAGAAAAAAACGAATTTGTCAAATTAGAACAAGAGAAAAAAGAGTAGCATAAATAGGAAACGAAAAATGTGGGGACTAGGATGAGCCAACTTAGAAGGAAACATTAAGTTGGCTCACCGCTTCTAATGGAAGTAAAATAAATAGGATCCACGTGAGTTTAGAAAATCCACTTATGCACCAAACAAAACTTTCAATTGAGTTTCACCCATAAACCTTTGCAAATCAAGATTACCACTCTCTGCCAAATATGCACATAAGGTTTGTCATGTAATAATTATTAGACAGTATATTAATTTTATAATATTATATTCTTATACGTGATATTAGAACTTTAAGGTGTTTTGCCTAAACGTATAGGTTTTGAGCAAATGTTAATTGATTATTTATGGAATATCTAACCACTTGAGCTATATCAATCCTGTGTCGTTTGGCTACCTATCTAACACAAATTGGGATTCAAGAGTAGGCATTTGCTCTTCCTTGCCGACATATGGGTTCGCTCCTGAGTGTAAATGATTAACAAAATGGTTAATACGCATGATTTTACTACTACTGCAACCAAAACATCTTCACACATAAAATCCCAAACGTTAACCTATCGGGAATCACCAAAGCCACCCATGTCAACCTTGACGAGCAGTCGCCCACAAACGTGCCCAATTTGAGACTCTGAATATGTTAAATAACATCAAATTGAATAGTGATCAGTGCCTCCAAACCTACTGTCAAAAAAGGCTCGAGGATGACCAAATCCCTAATGTGCGGAGATGTCTCGAGTAGGAGCTCGAGAGACTTTGGGAAGTTGAACGCATTCAGAATGAACAAGAGCAGAGGGGTCAGCTTGCCACCTTGGAACTAAAGATGCACAAAAAGACCGGTCTGACAAACCTTGGCCCAGGCTTGTCAGGACCGGTCTTTATTTGAAAAAGACCTTGCTAGTCTTTTGAGTTGACTGGGTCGAGCCAGATTATGTACCAAAAAATGAGACCCGTTGAGAACTATCAGTCCGGGCCAGTTCTGGACCATTCCTCAATCGGACTTTTTCTATTTTTAATTTATTTTTTTTTACAATTTATAAGATTATTTAAATTTATTTTTTCTATATGTAACATTAAGAATACTTTTATTAAGTTAATAATTCATGATTCTACTTTTATTAAGTCAGTTAAAATAGTTAGTTTATATAATTAGTTATATAGTTATATTATACATGTAATTATATAGTTATTTTATATGTTAGTCGTAGTCAGTAATTTATATAATAATAAACTTATTTTTACAATATTTAGTAATTTTTATAAAATGAGTATTAAAAACCAAAAGGGATATTTTTATAATACTTGGTAATTTATGCAGACTTTAACCAAGACCGGTCCAAAGACTGGCATGGACCAAGGCGGTCTTCAAGCCAGTCTTTCTCCTAATATGTCTAAATTTTTTTGGTCTTTTGAAAGCCCGACCCGATTTTGACAAGTTCGGATTTTGACCAGGCTAGTTCCGGTCCGGACATCGGTCCTCAGGTTTTTTATACATTTCTACTTGAAACACAAATCTACAAATGCTGGTCTGGATGAACTAAAGAACAATTTAAAATTTAAATTTTGTATTGCACTTAATTTTTGTATCATATCTTGTTGAGCTAGTGGGGAATCTCCCTAGAAAACTTGAGATCGTGAATATAGGAAAGGAAGACCGATTTCTTGTGTTGATTGTGGGCTTGCATATTTGTTGTACTTTGTTATAGTGAGATTGGTCTCGTTCAGTTGTTACACAACTTGTTTTACCAGACATGAATTCAGATGGTTTTTTATGGAATACCTCGTAAACCGACAGCAATATCTATAATCAGACCAAAATTCCTCTCAAACAGAAGTATTTAAGTTCAAAGACCGACAACTGATTCATTCAGATTTCAAAATTAAATTAACATAGACAGATTCAGTCTCTTTTAATCAAAAAAAAAACCCACTACCTTTGCATCATATAAAATTATTTTTTATAGTAAAGAATAAAAAGCAAGAAAAACAGAAAAACTAAAGACGCCAAATCTAGAATGGTTCTGCTAAGTGCTGATACGTATCAATTTGAGAAATTTAACACTGAAACCATAAAAAGAAGGGGTAGTTGTATCGAATCTGAAGTTCAAAAAGGTGTCATTGTTGAACTCCCTACACGCCTTGGAGAACAAATTAAGGCTAGGAATTCAGGCTCATTGTGTATTACAAACGGAAATCAGCATTCATCAATTTTATCTTGGATCATGTACCATTGGTTCAAGAACCAGCCTCAGCAGCCTTTTTCTCCCTCTGTTTCTCCCTTTTTTTCTTGTTTCTCAATGTGTTCTTGCTCATTTCTCTGAATCAATGAACGTGAGACCATGTCAGCAAATATAAATAGCTTCACACATTCAAAACAACTATGCCCTTTGTTCCAAAAGTACCAATTCAGATACTATAATTATTATAGAAATTTTTGACTTCCAAGTTTACCCCTCCACTTAAACGAGTGATAATCGAGTTTTCCAGCTCAATTTGAGAAATGATAAATTTTAATGCCATGAATTTAGGTAGATAAAGTTTGTAAAATCAACTGTTACTTTGGGATGTCAAAAGATAAGAATGATTTTGAAATCGTGACAAAATATTCAGAAAAATAGAAGGCAAAAACATGTGAGTAGTGTACTTACACTGAAGGACCTCCGCCAAGCAGCTGTCGACAAAGAAATATATACTCATCGGTTACCAGATTCACAAACACAAACTGACGGCAATTAATAAAATAGAAAACGATAATCAAAAGTGACTATTTTGAATCTGAAATAGCATCTACATACACATCTTTAACAAGTAAACTGAAAAATTATGACTTTTTTGGCACACAGATAATTATAATGACACCGTCTTACTTTGCACTTACAGATGTGACACTTGAATTTTAAGTTCTTAACCACATTTACCGGAAACTGATTAGTACCGGGTATGTGTCAGAGCACTGGATCATTACCATCAGAGATGTTCATACGCGGTTATAAATGAAATCACCAGCCCAGCTCAACTAGGCTCAAGTTCGCTTAAAGAGCTGAGTTCGAAAAAGCCTTTTCACCTAATTAAGTAAATAGGTAGAAACCAACTGAGTCTTGTCCGTTTGATAATTGAATTAATTATAATCATGAAAAGGTAATAAGCTAGTAGTATAACACTATTAACACATTCACATCAAAGCGTTCACTCACTAGCTAAATTTTTTTTTTATAAGGTACGGTTAGTCTCAGAGAAGCACTCATCGCTGAAGCATTAAAAACTTCAAAAGAGTTCAATCAAAGATCGACTCAAAATGAGCTAGGCCTGGCTTGCTTAAGACCAAGTAGGGCTCGCTTAATTTGGTGACTCCTTCTGAAAATTTGGAGATAAAGGTTTCATCTTAATTGCTTCATTTGATAACTGATCCTTCACTGGCTTCGCAATTGTTATATACTTTTAGGGTGTGTAAGCCCTAAAATATCTTGTCACTATTTTACTTCAATAGATAAAAGAAAATAAAGACAATTTATAGTAGGGCCTACACACTCCAAAGCATATATTTATATATTCAAGTGATATATTAGCACCATAATGAGTCTCACTCTAATTTCCTTATTAATCTTCTCACCTTACAGGTGTATAACATCATTGGTTGGTATTCCTTCATTGGAGTCTTTTATGGAGCCCGGGTTTGTTCTAATATGTCCAATTAATTACTTTTTTCACCAAATTATGGGTCTATGCGGAGGTAAGGATAGTAATATTCTCCAATAATGACTGCTTTGCAATATTTTGGAGAATATGGACGGTGCCTTGCTATTTATTTATTTGATAAGGGAAGTGCCCTTCTATTTACTAATAATAGAATACAAAGGCCCAACAATCCCACACTATATTAATTTTATTAAATTATTAATAATGATTTCTAGACAAAAGGCCCCATTATAGAAGACCACAATGAATCAATGAAAGAGATTGGGACTAAATTCCCTCCAGCTCTCATCTTATGACTTTCAACTTTCAATAACTTTATTATCTTTTGTTACTAGTACCCGTCACTCTCTGTTTCTGCCATTAGTTTCACTTAAGCTTGTTGCTTGTCAATATTTTGTATCAAAGAAGCCAAATTGGAATTGGACAGAATGGATTATACAGTAACATTATATTCCCGTAATCTGTATATACATAAATTAGGTTCCAAAGACTTCAGATGTATCGAACTTAAAATTTTCTTGTTTCATCCCAGAATTTCATATATTTAAGCATCCAAGGGCATGCTAGTAATTTCCACACAAAGGTCAAAATATCTAAAACGCATGATTGTCACAAATAAGAAAGCATTTATAAAGAATTAAAAGTACTCTATACCTCTGCCTGAACTTTAGCTGCATTCTTAGCATGAGGTGGGCGATATGCTGCAGGTTTTTGTGCAGGAGGGTAGGATGGTGCAGATTTCGCGGAGGTCTGGGAAGATTTGGGTCCTTTGGCTGAAAAAAAAAAAAAAAAGAGGCCATTAATTGTAAAAGTAGTCAATTTGACCAATGAAAGTCAATCCACATGGGATGGAAGGAGAATTACAGAATGGTTTGAATATCTAAACAGAACGAACCTTGTGTTTTGGTTTCTTCAACATTTAATGATTCAATAGACTTCACAAGGTCTGTGATTTCACCTAACTTATCAGGTGATTCTGGCTTCCAATCGGCCTGTGAAAATAGTCAGCATAATATATTAAAATATGACGGAACTATATCAAATCAAGACTGAAGCAGAGAAAATATCATGAAGATACTGACCTGATACAATTTGTCAAACATCCTCTTGAAATACAGTGCTCCATTGTGGTCGAAAATTTTTATCCTATACAGGCAACAGAAGTGTCAAGTATTAAAAAATATGATTACTTAGAATGTCATATTTTGAAAATAATAGGGTTTGATATCCAATAACAATAAAATTCTCAAATACAGAACTGAATGCACCAGAAGAAAATTCTCTAATAGTAAGTTACTTAGTTCACTATGCACGCATATGAATATATGATCATCAACCAACTTTATTTATTTATTTTATAAGTCGCTTACAATCATGGGAGTGAACAATTGTTTACATTATGAATACTTTTTTATTTTTTTTACTTTTTCATTTTTCTGTTAACAGTGGACCTGCACTTCCCCGCCATAAAAGGTATGTAAAGTTGTAAACATACCCATTGTCAACTTGAAGTCTTGGAGCAGTTGTGGCAGTCATAAAATAGCGTCCATCTGGAGACCATTCACTTGTTACTGACCATTCAGCCTTTGTGGTCCCAAGCTTCTTTTTTTCCACATAGTCCCAGAACGCCTGACCAATAGATCAAAAAGAAGCTTAAAAAATACTAAAGAGAAAAGAGAAGAAAAAGAGAGATAATAGAATGTACATATTGTGCCAGTGTAATAACATCGTTATCTGATCTACTCCCTCTGTAAGATGGAAAGCTAAAAGATGAACCTTATAGCACCTCAACACACACACACATTATGTGGTGTGTGTGTATATATATATATATATATACACATGTATATATATATATATGCCTTTTATGGTTATTGATTTAACAAATTAAACATACAGAAAGATAATTACAAAGATATACATAAGACATGAGAATGTACAATAATATGTAATTATGAATGGAGCTTAGACATACCTTAAATTTGAATTACTGGGAGGTTCTCTTTCGAAGGGTTCCCCGAGATTTGTTAAAGATTTATATATATAAATGAAAACTTAATATTGAAAGATTAAATATTTACAATATTACTGGTCAGAGCTTTTTGCTTCTACTTGTTTTTAGAGAGGGAGACTTCTCCTGCTTGCCTTCTTCAACTCTCTAAAACTTTCGATGCTTTATTCAATACAAAACATCTGGCTTTATAGTGGACTACCACGGACAAAAAGAAAAATAATTTACATAAAGGGGACTAAAGAGAATATACAGGGACTTACTTTTAAAAATAGAAAGTATCTGCTTTTTTAGCATGCAGAACCAGCTGTCGTCCTTATGCTGGAACTTTGTCATATAGGCCTCTATTTTGGTACTAGTACAAGCTTGTAGGCCTCCTTTTTTGTACTGGTACTAGCTTCCTTTATTATTGGTGCCAGAAATTTTTCCAATGGAAGATAAATCTTTCTTTAATCTTCTCTTCCTTGGTAATTGCTTTCTGATCCGGGTGAGGCATCAGATAAGAGTTCTAGTACAGAAAAAGAGGCCTACAACCTAGTACCAGTACCCAAATAGAGGCCTATATGACAAAGCTCCAACATAAAGAAGACAGCTGGTTCTGCATGCTAAAAAAGCAAATACTTTCTGTTTTTAAAAGAAAGTCCTTGTATATTTCTCTTTATTCCCCTTTATGTAAATTATTTTTCTTTTAGTCCTTGGCAATCCACTATAGAGCCAGATGTTTTTAGTCCCTGGCAGTCCACTATAGAGCCAGATGTTTTGTATTAAATAAGATATCGAAAGTTTTAGAGAGTTGAAGAAGGCAAGCAAGAGAAGTTTCTCTCTCTCTAAAAATAAGTAAAAGCAAAAAGCTCATGTGCTAAGCCAATATTGTAAATATTTAATCTTTCAATATTAAGTTTTCATTTATATATATAAATCTTTAACAAATATCTCGGGGAACCCTTCAAAAGGAAACCTCCCAGTAATTCAAATTTAAGATATGCCTAAGCTCCAATCATACATATTATTGTACATTCTCATGCCTTATGTATATCTCTATAATTAGCTTTCTGTATGTTTAATTTGTTAAATCAATAACCATAAAAGGTGGCCTAAAAAAATGAAGTGTATATATATACACACACACACACACACACACACACACACATATCTATGTGTATATATATACAGGTAATTCTTCCCCAACCCAAGTGTGAGCAAAACCTTTGAGCACCTCATTACAACGTTAATAGATGTCGTGTTCAAGAAGTAATATATGTCTATCTACTTCGCACACAGATGGAATCATAATCGAGGGAATAGCAGGTATGTATCAAGTTCTACATAGAGTTTGTAAATATTTATCCAGTTTCAAGATAACTTACTAATATGACCACCGAGTGGATTAAGAGCAATGAAAACGGAGAGTGACCATATCACAGTATTGACTAAATATTTCAGTACCTGGCTAGTGATTAGTATTTTGGTTATTTAAATGTTAGGAAGGGCTTATTCCTTTTCCATAAGCCAAACGAAACTAAACCACAATTGTGTTAGAAACCCCATAATTACTTGGATTGAAGCAGGAATAGCACATGCATCAGAAACATAACAGCAACTATAATGGATAAATACTAATCAGCCAATTCCAAAGTTCAAGATACATTTTTAAGATGACAACTTTGAAACGTATTAGGAAATACTTGATTTACTTAGAACATAGCAATGAAAATCTACTTAGAATGTAGAAATGACAAGTTGGGAACTTCATGTCACCTTTTATGGTCCAAAACTAGAAATATATTTCTACTTTTGGAACCAACTATAAAGAATAACTATCTCTAATTTTGGAATGGAGGGTGTATTACTTAAAGGCAGGCCACAATTTGCATTTATAAACTAGATTTACTGGGATTAAGAAGTTCCAATCCTAAGGAACTGGGAATAGGACATATAAGCTGCAAATCAGTTAAACAACTCATTAATAAAAAGGATAATTGAAGCAAACTATTTGAAAACAAACATACCATATCACCAGGTAAATTCCCAAAACCTGCCAAACATAAAACTGTAGGAAATATAATAAAGGAAACACAACACTTGGCAAAAAGTTCACATCTGAAAAATGTTTATAGATAGTCAAATGTAAATATGTAAATTGGATTTTTTCCAAAAGGATACAATTCCCTTTTGGATTCCATCGGATGGTGTTGTAGGGCCCACTTCCAAGCTCTACTAGTGGATTACACTTCTTGTCAAATACGGTTGCCATTGCAGGCATAACTAGACTATTTCAAGGAAAGGAATAGCTGCAATAGAACATATCTATATTTATGCGTGTGCGTGTGCGTGTGCGTGTGCGTGTGCGCGACAGTGTATCTGTTGTGTCTGACAGTGTGTGCGCATGTGTGTTTATGGCCTTTCAATAACACACTACAA
>JAUMHB010043033.1:0-18155 GCA_032359685.1 Pittosporum tobira
AAATAATTGACTAAATGTGTATAAAATTTATATTCCAAAAGCACAATTTATTTTCATGGCATTTGTTTAAATTTTCGGGCTCTCACAGTCTCAATCAATTTTTGCAGTCTCATGGATCATGCAGATGGTTTTTATTTTCCTTTTCATGCTCTTTTTCGACCAAATCGGAAAATTCTTGAGTTCGGACACTGACGGTAATCGCAGACTGGTTGGACTTAAGGAAGACAACCTAACAGGGCTTAAATCTATGTTTCAAGTAATGGGACAGTGAAATTTAAGCTTAAGATCAATGAATTGATCATAAAAAGCCATTTCCCGTCAAAATTCATGCATATGTACATGAGAATGATGGATTGTTGCCTCTAGCAGCACTGCCGTCGGCCGCTAACCATGTCCGGTGACGGTAGCTTTCCGGCAAAGGTCTAATGGTTCGGTCAAAGGTCAAATGGTCAATGGTCAAGGCTGGTCAAGGTCAAATGGTTAGTGGTCAAGTCTGGTTAAGGCTGGTCAACTGGTCAAGTTGGTCAAGTTAGTCAAAATGATCAATTATTGTCCAAATTATTTTGTAAAATGCTTCATTTAAAATTTACCTAAATACCCCTCTGCCATATTTACAGAAATACCATTATGCTAAATTTACCAAAATAACCTTATGTGGAAAATTACCAAAATACCATTCTATAATAAATTACCAAATTGCCCTTATGGTGAAATTACAAAAATACCACTAAAGCCTTATTTACAAAAAAATGCCACTAAAAGTTATTTTAATGAAAATATTATTTAAGAGTTCAAATTAAAATAGTTATTTTAATGCTTCTTGTTTTGTAACTAAAATTATTTTATTATGTTTAAAAGAGTTAAAAATCATCGCAAGATGATTTTATATTTGAATTTGATTTTTCCTATATTAAATTACGAAGGGTTGAAAACCCTAATTTTATAGGAATTATATTTTGGCCCAAATAGTTAAACATCCAAATTGTATTCTAGGGTTGACATCACCCTGAGATAAATATGAGGAGAAATTGTAGATAAAGTAATAAATGACAAATTATCAAGATAATGACAATTTTTGCCCTTTGAAATTTTGTGTGCGTTTAAGTCTTTTCAAATTTGGAAAACTCCAAGATGCTTAGGTTTATTTTTAGAGTAAACGACATATACTAATACGACGATACTAACGATAGACCGTTATTATTCTAGGAATGTACGAGAGTAAGAGAGGGAAACCTACGATCGTCAAACGCATTACGAGGAACATTTAGAAGCTTCATTTAAGGCAAGATTTTTACTCTCCACTTATGTATAAGTTATTGTTCACTTATGCATGCCAATTATTTGAACTATTTTCGTATAATTATTATGCCATTATACGTGTTTTGTTACCATGCTTGTATAAGTAAAATTCTTAGACGTTGAATTATTATTAAGCATGATTCTTGAACTTGCTAAATTGAAAATTTATACATATCTTTCATGTATAATACGTCCTGTTAAAGCATTTATCATATTCATATGATAATTTGAAATCGAATATTGAACATAACTAAAGATCGGTGTGCCGGGATCCTACATGACAAAATCATGTAGTTATGACGTATACGGGCACAAGTTATTAGACTTGATTTTGTATCGAGGACAACTTTATGACATAAGTGTCGTTGAATTGGTGTTCAGTTATTCACATCATTAATTATTAAATGACATGCTATTACATTAACTCATAAATCATGCATGCCTTGATAGAATTCATATTAAACTCCTGAATTCAAAAATGTAAAGTTTTACGATTCAAAATCATATCGTTTTGTATCTTTAAACTGGAAGATCATTTTTATCATAAATAGAGTAATTACTTGCTGAGCATCTTTCACTCATTCTTGCTATGTTTTATAAATCTTCCAGAATCTATGGAGTGAGGTGAACCCTCGAAAGGCAAGAACAAGAAAGAGTATTATTAGAACGTTCAAATTTGTTTAACTAGATGTTGTAATTGAATATTTTGTATGACTTTTGTCGCACTGAACCCTATTATTATAAGACCTTATTATTAAATAAAGAATTACACTTCCACTATGTATTTATTCGTATGTGAGATCCTATTGTAAATTATAACAGAGAGTTGTCCAATATTGACAACTTAACATAAAATGCTGAGAATGATATCTGACAACCCAATTTCTACGTGGATTCGGTGTTGAAAATTTGGGGGCGTCACAAGAACATACTGGGTGAATGAGAAATGAAACGTAAAACAAGAAATTTAAGGGTCAAGTGCATTGCATGTTTTCATGAGAAAAGTAGGGATCAAGTGCATTGCATGTTTTCAAGAAATTATTTTTGTTGTGAATGCATGGAAAATATTTTCAAAATATTTTGTTTTGAAATTATATATTTAAAAAAAAACAAAACAAAAACAAAAACGTTTAGAAGATTGTACTTGCTGAGCATTAGTTGCTCATTTTTGCTATGTTAAAATGTTATTTTTGCAGTTAGTTAACTCAGTAAATGAGCAAGAGATCATGGAAGTGACGGAAGTGGGAATTTGTCTAGTCTGAGGCAAATGGAGTTGTGGAGCGATTTGTGAGAGGTAACATTTGTGATAATTATTTTGTAAATTAATTGAAGTTTCTGCTGTAGTATTAAAAAAATTGATTGTTGTATAGTAAAGTTGGTTAAGGAAATGTATTTTTTACGGCCGATCTAGAGAAATAGTAGTTGTACGGAGACCGGGACGTCACATTATAAACCCATGCATTATGCATTGACATGGGTGTCTTTGATAATTGTTTTTTTGTTATTTCTTAAAATAGCTTTGTGTTGATATATGTTATTATTACTAAGATATTTATTCTTAAATTTATATGTTAATCTAAAGAATATATTCATCTATTTTTATAGAGTTGGGGTATATTTAATATTGCATTGTTTTAATTTCATTAGATTGAGTTTAATTAGATTTTTTCACTATATTTATTTAATTTATTGGGATTAAGGTTTGGATTGATGTCAATTCTTAGCAAAAAATTATTAATCTTTAAAATTTTATTTTATTTTTGTTATTATTATTTAAATATTTATTCTAAAGTTGATATTTTAATTTGAAAAATATTTCTATTTTTTTCAATTGTGTTGACATTATATATATTTATTTAGTTATTTCAATTATCCATAAAAAAAGAAGTATTTCAATCCAAGTGGAAATTTTATCTCTTAATAAAAACATGATCAAGTTTTTAGTGCATTGTGTTTTCATATTAAATAGTTGTCTAAATGCTAGGACCACGTTCTTCTGTAGTGCAACTTTTAGTTTGTTGAACATGTCTTTACAGTGCATTTTGAATTTAAAAACCTTAAAATCCTTAAAAACAATTAACCAAAACATGCACTAAGTATTTATGGGACACTTTGCAATCATTGAAAGAGTCCTGCACCAAAAACGAACGTAGCTCAAATCAAAAATTGATTTTAGGATAAGAATGTAGTAATTTTGATTAATATTATAAAAATAGTGGTCATTCCATTTGTCTAAAGACTATTAATTGTGATTGTAATCATCCTGTAATTTTCTAAATTTTAGTATAATTCATTTTCAATTAAAGTTAAATTAATGTTGCAAGTAAGTAATTTTATAAATTTTAACATAATTATTTTTCATTTAAAATTAAATTAATGTTGACAAAACCTCATTGGTTATTAAAACAACAAAACATCATTGGGTATCATTGCTTAAACGATGATAAGCAAATATCCTTATTTTCATTTCAAATATATCAAATTTGATTTTTAAATACCCAAAAACAGAAATTATGTTATTTGTGACTTGTTGACTAAGTTGAATATCATAAAACCGGTGAAGCTCTCTAACACAAAACGGAAGCAGTTTAAAACACTAGATATCATTCTAGTCAACGAATCCTAGAATGCACTAACTAAGTAAATATTCTAGAATCCACTAAAGAACCTTGAATCCAAAAGGAAAAGAGAGAGAAAACAATCTTAAATATTATTAAATAAATTGATAATAAGAGATATCTTTTAAAAGTACATCATATATTGATATTTATAGGTATCTACACATTAATCCCACTCCTTATAGAAACTTGAAAACTTAAAATCCTAATACATGCAGAATTTAAAATTATAATCCTACCAATAATCAATTAATAAGTTTATAATTATTAATTTGGAAACTTCTACTCTTAACTTAAATCAACTTAATATAATCCTTATTAAACTAACCTACTAGACTAGTGTAAATATTAAATAAAAATACATGAAATAAATTAATTCACTATTAATACTAAAATTTAAGAAATCTTGGTCTTCATAGATATTTTCGGACTTAATATAAACCTTATTAAATTAAACTACTGGATTAGTCTAAATAATAAATAAAAATACATGAAATAAACTAATTCGCCATGAATACTAAAATATAAAGAAATCTTGGTTTTGATCGACATTTTCTCCTACATCACCCTCTATAAGGCATCGAACCTTAGTTGACGGTCGATCAAATTTGCCCTTGTTGATCATTATGTGCAATATCTATTTCAAACTAAATTAATTCAAATTTATGAGAAAAATATAATAAAATTTAATTTAATTGGCATGGCCCTAATTTTATCAACATAGTTTCCCATGGTTTCACATAGTCTTACAGAGTTCAAAGTACCTGGTCTGTTTTTTCACCGTACTTATCTTAAATAGTCAATTTATTTCCCTCCAACCCACAAAATTTATTTAATATGAAATAGAGATCACTTGCTAAGCACGCAAATGTGGTATTTGACATATAATGTTATTTGGTTCTCATTCATTGTAAAAAAAAAAAAGAATATAATAAAATTTTACATTAAAATTAAGTGGTGAATGAAATGAAATGGTACACTTAATTTAAGTTAAAAATAAAGTTAGGAATAGTTAACACATTTCACTTCCTTAAACGCTTTTTTTCAATATAAAATTTCTTTCCATTCACTTTTCTCTAGGAATGAGAACAAAACATAAAATTAATGTTACGTTTGGTTCCTATTCCTTAGGGAACATAATCAAATAAAATTTTACATTAAAATTAAGCGGTTGGAAGGAAATGTGGTGTTAGTATTAAATTTTTTGTTGAAAACGAAGTGGATAAAGGAATGAGAAATAAATATTTATTCCTATTGGAGGATGTGAGTTTCATCCATTTCATTCATTCCCTAATTTTCAACTTAAATTGTACTGTTAGCTAATAATTTCATTCCAACCACCACTCAATTTCAATGTAAAATTTTATTCTAATCCTTTTCTGTAGGGAATGAGAACCAAACGTAGCATAAGTATTTATTGTGTTTTGTGGTTTATTATTGCTTGTGATTGTTCAATCTCCACAAGCATCCATATTAGCCTTATAACTTATTTTAAAAAATATATTATCTTAAATATGTTTATTTTAATTAATTTCAAAAATGTTATTGGTTGGGTATAATAATATTTTCAATTTATTTAAAAAAAATTGGACAATAAATGTCTTTTTACAACTTATAGCATTTAAGTTAACAAATAAACTTTAAATTGTTTTGAAATAAATTGTGCCAAACAACGTTATAGCTAGGAGGTTTATGGATATAACATGGTAGGGTGTTTTTTTATTTACCATGTTACTACAGACATAGGGCTTGTTTTGTAGGAACTAAATCGGCTCGAATCAAATGCTTCTAAAAATGATTTTGTAGCTGAAATTGACTTTAAAAAATTAAAATGAGTTTGCAACTCAAGTTGACTTTGAAAAGTTAAAACCTTATTTGGTTATTGTCAGTTTATGCAGCTTAACTTATGTTGTTTAGTAGTGATTATAGCGATTGTAACTGAAATCGTACAAATAACTGAAAAGCATATGAATTTATCTACATAGTGCATGTATGGGACAAATGTTTACACCGTTATTCTTAAAAAAAATAATTTAAATAAATGTTAAATTATAAATAATTGTGTACTATAAAAATATATATGTTTGTAAAAAAAAAAATTAACGAATACATGATTGAATAATTCAAATAAAATCAATCTTAACACTAAAGTTCATTGAGCTATCTGAGATTTATGGGCTTTTGCACATAACCACCTAACTTTCTAAAACATACACTTAAACTCCTAAATAGAAAGACTCTAAGTGTGACGTCTCGGTCTCCGTACAATTACTATTCCCCTAGACCGGTTGTCAAAATAAAATTCACACTTCCAAACGTACAATATGTTAACACTATATCCTTATATAATTCTTTCACAGGGTCAACTTTACATCCCTGGTCTGATGCGATGCAGTAGAAATACATACCATTACGAATAATATTTATTACAATTTTAGACTTCAACAATTCACTTCGATCCTTTGCCTCGAGCTAGACAAATTCGCAGTGCATAGAACTCGTCCTCGATCTCCCGAACGCCTCCTTCTCAATTCTAACTAGCTACAAAAAATTTTTAGATAAAGCAAGGATGAGCGAATTGAGCTTAGCAAGTACACCACTTTCAAATGCTAAAAACATTTTCATTTAAAATACTTTTATTTTAATAAAAATTATTTCTTGGAAATTCTCCATTTCTAAACTCAAAATCATTTTCAAAAACATTAATTTTTTTGATATCATGATCACTTGAAAATTCACGAGCATAGAAAGGATTCCCCCAAATGTTGGCACACTTCCAAGCACATAAATATATCAAGCAAAATGAGTCATGTAAAATAAATTGATTGAGTAAATAGAAATACGCCACCACAACAATCACACTTCTACCTAGCTTACCATCCCAACTGAGCAAAAGCGGCTCAAGGATATTCACACCTTCATCCAAAGCCTTAAATGCAAAGGTGTGTAGTAGAAGGCAATCTTGAGCTGGTTATCATTTATTGTTTATTTTTGCATATGTTGTCATTCATTATGTTAGTATCTAAGATGTATTACAGTGAACCAAGCCATGTCCATGCAACGTCACATTTTAATATAATTATAGGCATCATATTTGTAGGCAATTTCAAAACATTACACTGTTTTTTACACAATTCCCATTCAACAAAGTACAATAAAAGTAGTACAAAAACTAGAATGAACAGAATGAACAAACTCATACCATAACAATTTCCATTATATAGGTCCATAATTCCATACCATAATCAGCAAGTCCATAACTATTATAAAATAACGACCAATTGATCATTACAGCCATAAAAACCAAGTAGAACCCATTAAAACCTTAATAACAAAGTTTCAGATTCCCCAAAAATTGAGCTTTCTACACAACTCCAAAAATGATGATTAACCCCAATTACTTAAAAGTCCTAAATCCTTTTACAACACCACTTTTGTTTGTTTTTGTAAATGATGCACTTATTAAAGGAGATGGCGGAGTTGATGCCTGAGTTGAAAGAGGAGCTTGATTTGATGAAGTATGAGAATATGCATGTTGAGTAGATGATGAAGTAGGAGGAAGTTATAAGCCTGACTGACTACAATTCTGCAAAACAAAAAATTTTAAATAATTAATAAACATTACACTAAAAATCTCATTAAGAAAATAGTAAAAATTAAATAATTGAATAAATAAGAAGTTACTCTATTTTTGGGCCTTTTGCACTTTTTGAGACTTTTGGGCCTGTTGGGCCCTTTTGAACTTTTGGTGCTTTTAGTGCTTTTGGGCCTCTTGAGCCTTTGGAAGTGGCTGGGACTTCCTTACCATTTGAAGTGCTTATAATGGCACACTTACTTTACTAAAAATAGTAAAAAATTATAATAACAATTAATAAATTTATAATAATATAAGATAGTGAAAATTAATAGTAATAATTAATACTAACATAAACTGATGAAAATAAATAATAAAATAGTACCTTGTAGAGTTTTGAATATGGATGGAGAGGCATTCTGCATCTCCTACTATTATGACCCAAATTTGTGTGTCTCCCACATATAACTGTTTGATTTTTCCTAGAAGCTGCATGTGATTTCTTAGCTCATCCAAAGCTTTCAACCTTTGCTTCCTTAGCCTTCCAGTGACAAGAAAAGGTTGTAATTATGATACTTACAAGCCATATCCATTCATCATCTTGTACCTCAAACTCCCCATGTCCATAAAACACAAAATGACAGTACATGCTAAACTTCTTATTACTTTTTAACATTTTTTGAATTCTAGGGCTAATTTTTGCTTTGTAACCTTCCATGTCTAATTTCTTGATTTGAATCCTACCCGTCAACTTTTTTCTAACCCACTCTAGCCTATTAATAATTTCCTTTTCCCTAGTTGGTAAAATGTAAACATTTCATGACTCACTCAAATTGTTGCCAAGTGCATCACTTTTGCAATCCTCAGTGAAGTGTAATTTAGCCCAATGACTTAGCCCTACATCCAACAACCATTATGTAGCATCAGGATCAATAGCACTTATCTTTTGTGACACGTCAAAAAATCCAAAATCAGGAATTATGTAAATTAAATTATTTTGTAAGACTTGTATAGAAAAATGGAGATTATTATTACAAATTCTCTTGGTGAATTATATTCTATTGATTATCAATGCAAGGATTGTATGGAATGGTTTCCTTTAGGAATTCAAATTTTCTTTGGGAATTAGTGTTGATAAAGGATTATTTTGAACAAGTGAATTTTATTATGGAAATCAATTTATTTTCAAATTGGGGCATGAACTTGAGGAATCAAAAATTTATATAAGTATCATTTGGGAATTTATAAAGAATCATGGCATGGTCAAAATATTTGGGATTTAAAGGTTGCATTGCTTGGGATGAGTTAAGTATTAATTAAGGCCAACTAAATTTTGACCATGGTTTGATTAATTTGGATGGAGGATTTAAAATGCTAGACTATTATTGATCAAACAATTATGAAGGGGAAATTTTTTAATAGTGGTCATTTTATGAATTATTTGGTAAAAGTGCATGGGAAAATGATAAGTGTTACAAGGACTTAGTAAGCTATGAGTTAAAGTTTAAGGGGGCAAAATGAAAATCTTAGAACAATGATGATGTAAGTGATGATGTAAGCATGACGTAAGTGATGATGCGAGCATGATGTGTGTAATGTGAAATGACTAATTTGCCCTTGGCTTGTTAGAGAAGCTTCTCATGGTCAAATTACTACTTTTGTCATTCCAGATATTTATTAAGAAAACAAGAAACTTATTCATTTTTGGGAGTGATGGCCGGCCAAGAGGGGGAGAATAAAGAAAAATCAAAGAAAAAGCCAAACCCTAGCTTACACTTGCAAAAATAAGCCATTAAACTCTAAATCCATCTTCAAATCTTACAAATCTTAGTGGATTCACCAAGATCCAAAGGCAAATCCCTAGTTTGGACCTTAATTTTGGAGCCAAGAGCAAAGGAGAACAAGGATCTTAGCTTATCCAAGCTTAAACAAGCACTTGATCAAAGGTATAATTTCCCTAACTTAAGTCATGGTTTAATTTATTAATCATGGATGTATTGATTCAGAGGCCATAGTATTTGATGGATTTAAATGGATTCATGGTTGATTTATTTGTTAGTATTCATGATTGATTAGTAAATGGTTTAAATTGCCTGGAGGAGGATAGAATTTGTTCATGTATAATTATATAGATCATTGTTGTTGTGGGGTTGCTAATGGGAGAATTATGTGCATGATTATGGCTGATCATAGTGTCCATTAGAGGTATCATTATGCTTAAGTTGATGATGGGATGCTTAAAGGAAGATTAAAGAAGTTAAACGGTTGTTATCAAAACATGAAAAATCTGAAAATTGCTACTGACAATCATGTTACAAAATTAATATACAATAATTAGCTAGTCCCATGGACTTGAAACTTTTAATGGAAGTACTTTGATATGTTTAGTTATTGTCCACAAAGTTTCATAATTTTTGGAGTTCATTTGATATTTTAATAAATTTCTGGAATTGGACTTCAGTAAGCTTTATGCATATATAAATAGAGTAATTGGGTTTTCAGTCAAGTTTGGAAAATTATAGAAAATAATATATTGGTCCAAAATTGACAAAAAAAAAATTGGAAATAATTGGATAAGTTTATTTTTTTTTTTTGGAAATTTAAGCATTTTTGGAGATCTTTTAGTATTTTTTAAAGGTCCTAAAGTACACTACAACAACTCTCTGCAGAGTAGAATTTTTTGGAAAGTTGTCTAAATTTGGAAATCATAACTTTTTAGTTATAAGTTGGAATTCAATGATTCCTGAGCCCACGAGTAGCTCTGGAAGTTTAGAGTTTACTAAAAATTCCATGAATTTTATTTATGGTATTTACGGCTGTAATTATGGCCGTAAAACAATCTGCTGTAAGAAATATAATTTTGGGTTAAATAGCCAAGGCAAGCCAAAACTTTAAGAAAGTTCATAGAAGTATGTAAGCATTAAAATGGTGTGGCTTATAATCAATAAAGAATAAAAGTTGATAAATTTGGGCATGTAAGCTATGTTTGAATAGGTACAAGCAGTGTAGGATAATAGTAAAGATAATTGTCATCCGTCATCGATGGAATGAATGTGATTAGAAAATAAACGTTATGAAGAATAAAAGAACAAATTGTAAATTGTTGAGTCAAGTTATTGATGATGAATTAATTGATATTATAGGAATTGTTTAAAGATCAAGGAAAGCTCGAAGTTTGGCAAGCGCGTTTATGGGAGCAAGTAAACATTAGCAAGACAAGTACATCTCTCGTTCCCATTTTCATGTGTATTTTATTTGTTCACTATGTGTGATGTTATTTGTCAAATGTTATGAGTTTTGATTCAGTTGTACCTATGAAATGGCATGAATGATATGTTTGAAAAGAAATCAAAAAGCCTTATATGCATATTTAACCTTCGACGTGTAATACTTTTGTGGTGAGTTATTACCTTAGTGGTGTATCACCTAAGTGATGTACTACTTGTGTGGTGAATAACTTATGCGGTGAATTACCTAGGTGGTGTATTACCTGCATGGTGCATTATAATTCTTTGTTTCAAAATGATTATGGATTAAATGTGATGAATTTTAAAGACATATTTTATTTCAAAAATGAGAATGTATTGTCAAAAATACTGAGTTTAGCCTTGAGAGCGGTCTACTTGTTGAGCACTTTTCGCTCATGCTTGCGATGTTTTAAATGTTTTGCAGTTAGTTAGAACTGGGAAAAAAGTATCCGAGGGATTGTGGACGAGACATGTATGTTGGAGCTTTGTCTAGCCCGAAAGAGGAGTTGAAGATCATTGTACATATTATAATTAAACTCTGAATGTAGTGTGATGTTTCCACTGATGTGTATTGGAAATAATTTTGTAATGTAATATCCTAAAAAGGTATAAAGTAAAGAAAAATAATAGCGTAATGGACATGGGAGATGTATTTGATGTCCATTTTTCAGTCAATAGTGGTTAAGCTGGAGACCAGGGTGTCACATCTTCTTCATTATACCATTGAATGTCCACATGTCCCCATAACTTATTGCCTGCTGATCAGTGCTTTTCATATACTTATTTTCTTATGTTTATTCTCTTGATTTATTATAAAAATGCATGAATTGGGCTTATATATCCTTGTTTGGACTAACAAATCATCAATCAAAGGGATTATATATGTTTTATTGTTATTGGACTTACAATGTAGAGAATTGGCTTGAAAAGGCCTATTTTGGAGAAAAATCGCGTAGTCCCGAACAAACAAGGATTGCGTGAAATCAAAGCAGAAGCAAAAACCAAAGTCATGAGGGCCTTACAGCCGTAAGCCAGCCTGTAACGTGGCTTAAAGCCGTAGGCCAGGCTGTAAGGAAGGCCGTGCAACTTTCTACGAATTCTGTTGACTTTTCTGGGTAGCTTTGACCAAGGCGGTTTTGGGCTTTCCTAAATGATTTCAAAGTCCTATTCAAGTGAAAAACCTAACCAGAATCAAATTCGGAGAAGGCCCAAAGACTAAGCCTATATAAACTCCCTCCTAGCTCAGATTTACGAATCCCAGAATACTTTTCATACAATAAACAATCTAGAGAATATCTAGAGCTCTAGGAAGCGGAGACCGGATTGCTATTAACGAAGACATCTTGCCGACTTCTTATGGGTTTTTCTATCTTTTCTTTTGTATTTTGTAGATCAGTCATGTTCTAATTTTCTTTATGCTAAGACTAGATGGATCCTACTCATGAGTAATTAAAGTTATTATTTTTATCATACTTTTTATGGATCTATTTGTTGTGAGGTTTGTCTTATGAGTTTAATGCTTCTAAATACTTAGCTACTATTTAGATGATTTTTTGCCATATAATTGAAGGACAGAGAGGTGAAGATTAGTGAGTGCAAATTGAGACATAACCATAGGTTAAACTTTGCTAGAGATTGTTCAAGGTGACTTGTGCGGTTTCGGTAGTAAATATACTTAGGTTAATGAATCTGGGAATTTCCAAAGAACTTAATATTTTTCAAATTATTTAAATCTAGCATGGAGATTGTGGGACTAATAAGTTGAATTAGGGATGTTACACATAAAGATAGGGTATCTATCTAAAATTAGAAAATTCTAATGTCACAATAGATAAATTACATAACTTACATGGTAAATCGATTGACTTTAATTATGAATGAGTATGTGAAATTAAAATCTTAGCATTCTTTCTTAATTTATTTAAAACCCTAATTTAGATTATTTAGTAATTAGTTTAGTAGTTTAATTATATAAAAATTAAATCTTTATTAATTGGTTAGATTAGTGAAGAATTATCTAAGTGGTACATAGTTGGTAAATTACAATTCCTCGTGGGATCAATAGCTTTTTATACTATAACTTAACTGGTGTACACTTGCACTATTTATCCGATTAAGTTTTTGGCGCCGTTGCCAGGAAATTGTTTAATTTTCTAATTATTATCACTATTAAAAATTCTTTGCTTAGACTAGCCTTTATTTTATTTTATTTTATTTTTTTTTGTTTTATGATTTTCTTTTGTTTTTACAGGTTTAGGTTTGGCATAGGCAATTCATGATGTTTGGTCAAGAAGCAAACATGTTGAACCAGTGAGAGACGATGGGAGAGTTTGTGACCTTAGCAGCAATGAATGTAAAGATAAATGTGTTAACCCTAGCAGTATTGAATGTAAAGATGGATGCGTTTACAAAGACGTTTAATTCTCAATTGAGCAATATTTCAAACATCCAGGGATTCTCTTGTGACTTTTTTGGTGGCAACCATAGGAGTGTTGATTGCTAGGTTGGTAACAATTTCACTGTACCTTACGAAAATACTAACAATTTTTTTCCAACTGTGGCAGGAATCTAAACTACTTTGACATGACCAATCCCTATTCCAACACATATAATCCAGGATAGCAACATCAACCTAATTTACAATGGGGAGGTCAAAATCAACCAACTCCATGGGCACCACCAGTAGAGAGGCCGAATGCTCATTTAAAGGATTTGATAAACCAACTAGCCCATACAGTGGAAGAAGACATCAAGAGCACTAATGCGCAAATTCAACACACAGAGGCCGCCGTTAGAAACATTGAGAAGTATGTGGGCCAACTAGCGTAACAGATGACCATAAGGCCTAATGGTTCTTTACCGAGCAATACTAAAAAAAACCTGAAGGACCATATGAATGCCATCATTTTGAGGGGTGGTAAAGAATTGAAAACACCAGTGGTCGAAAAAAAAGAGAAAGAGTCTGCCCCAAATCCCTACACGCCTCTAATTCCATATCCAGGGAGACTTGTGCCAAGGAAGACGGTAGAAGTTGAATCAAAGAAAGAACAATCTAAATCCTCTTAAGCTAAAATAGAAGAGCCTGTTCCGAATCCCTACATGCCATCAATTTCATATCCTGGCAGACTTGTGCAAAGGAAGACGCTAGAAGCCAAACCAAAGAGAGAATAATCTTCAAATCTGATGGATCAAGCAAAAGGCCTCACACTACGAAGTGGTAAAAAATTAAAGGAGGCAAAAAAGAAGATTGAAGAAGAAGTTGAAGAGAAGAAAGAGGAACAACAGGAGCAGACACACATATAGTCCTCATCTTCTGAGAAAGAGAAAGAGGAATCGACCTCAAATCCTTATACTCATCTAATTCTATATCTGGGGCGACTCATAAAGAAAAATCAGAAATCCACCCAGTTTTCTAAATTCATAGAGGCATTCAAGAAACTTTAGATCAACCTCCCTTTGGTTGACCTACTCACTCATATGTCGAATTATGTGAAGTTCTTGAAAGATATTCTTTCTAATAAAAGGAAACTGGATAACGATGTGATCGTGAAGCTGAACGAAGAATGTTCTACCATCTTGCAGAATAAGCTAATGTTGAAGCTGAAGGATCTAGGGAGCTTTACTATTCCCTGCCAAATAGGCGATGTGCAGTTCAGCAAGGCATTATGTGATTTGGGCGCTAGTATTAATCTAATGCCATATCCAGTCTACATAAGGCTAGGGGTCGGAGAAATAAAGGACACCACTGTATCACTCCAGTTAGAGGATAGATCAATCAATTATCTGAGAGGTATAGTGGAGAACGTGTTGGTGAAGAGGGATAAGTTTGTTTTTCCAACAAACTTTGTAATGCTTAAAATAGAAGAAGAAGTTGAGGTGCCAATTATCTTGGGAAGGGACCTTTCCTAGCAACAAGAGGGGCTCTGATTAATGTACGAGAAAGAAAATTGGTGCTACGATGAAGACAAAGTCACATTCAATGTGCTCAAGACGATAAAGTACCCAAGCGAGCAAAAAGATGTGTGGACGATTAACGCCATAGACAAGGAAGTGGAGTATATGTTTAAATTGACTAATGCAATAGATCCACTATTGAATGCTATGGTGCCACAAATTAAAGAAAGACTACGCCTGGATGACGAACCAAACGTTACAAAATATCTGGAGCCTTGGCCACCTCCATCTTTTTAACTAGGTGTTTTTATTTCCTTTCTCCCATTATGTGCTATATTTGTTATACATTAAGGACAACGTATAATTTAAGCTTGGGGAGGGGATGATATGTTTGTTCTTGTTCCTTATTTACTATTTTTAGGTTGCTAGAATTTCTTTGTTTTTAGGTTTTAGTTGTTTTTATTTCTTTTATTTTATTAGCTGTTTTTATTTGAAAAATATTTTTTTTTAAAAAAATCAAAAAATCCAAAAATATTCAAAAACCCATTAGTTATCTTTAAATGAAGTTCCATGCTTTTAACCGAATGAGAAAAATGATTCGACATAGTTTATTTTTAAAATTGTTTGGAACTAGTACTCTACGTTTGAGAATTGATTCCTAGGATTATATGAGTCAAATTTCTCATGCTTATGTCCTTTATATCCATAATAGGCCTAGGAAATTATGATAATCTTTTGCTATCCTATATTTGGTTTATAATGTTATTTTCATATCACTTCTTGTTAACTCTTAAATGTTGAAATGCTTCAAGAAAGACTATTAAAAATACAGTAAAGTGCTTGGACTTCCTTGGTGACTTTGAATGCTTTTGATTACTAGAAAAACACTTGACCTCGAAAAAAAAAATCAAAAAAATGGGAAAACATCCCAAAACAAAAATAAAGAGTTAGAAAGAAACTAGAGCAAAATGTCCATCAACTCTATAGGCAAAAGCCTATGAAAAATACGAGAAAAAATCAAGTGCTCCTTTGAGATCTTAGTAGTCAAAGGGACGACCCATGCCGGTGGGTAAGAGAAACCATCCATTTGGTCAGAGGTCTAAAGCGCAACACTTAAAGGTAAAAGTCTAACTTGGTATTTTAAATATCTTTGAGTTAATACACGTTGCACATGAGCACATGGACACATTTTGAATTAAATCATAGGAAGCAAGAAAAATTAAAAAAACTTAGACATATTGTGGATACGTGTACTTAAGTTGTGCGAAGTTTTGTTTATGTATGATGGAGTATTGATTTCTTAAATTGTAGGTCTCTAGTCTTAGATAATTTTCATCACCAACTTTGTCAATTTATAATTGTTCGGTGGATTTCAAAGTTCAAAATCAAGAGGCCAAATTTCCTTAAGATAAATTTTCATGATTAGTTTGCTTGGGGACAAGCAACAGTTTAAGCTTGGGAGAATTTGATCAGTGCTTTTTATATACTTATTTTATTATGTTTATTCTCTTGATTTATTATAAAAATGCATGAATTGGGCTTATATATCCTTGCTTGGACTAACAAATCATCAATCCAAGGGATTAGATATGTTTTATTGTTATTAGGCTTACAATGCAGAGAATTGGGCTTGAAAAGGCTTATTTTGGAGAAAAATCGTGTTTAAACTAATCTCGGACGAACAAGGATTGCTTGAAATCAAAGTAGAAGCAAAAACCAAAGTCCTAATGGCCTTACGGCCTGACTTATGGCAGTAAGCCAATCCGTAAAGTAGCTTACGGCTGTAGGCTAGGCTATAAGGAAGGTCGTGCAACTTTTTGCAAATTCTGTTGACTTTTCCGGGTAGCATTGACCAAGGCGGTTTTGGGCTTTCCTATATGCTTTCAAAGTCATATTCAAGTGGAAAACCTAATAAGAATCAAATTCGGAGAATACTCAAAGACTAATCCTATATAAACTCCCCCTAGCTCATATTTACGAATCAAAGAAATACTTTTCATACAAAATACAATCTAGAGAAGATCTAGAGCTCAAGGAGGCGGAGACCGTGTAAGAACCCAAAATTTTGTGAACAATTTATAAAATAAAAATTTTCTCTTATGATGTCTAATAGGATTTTTCTGCGTCGCTACATTTCAAGAATTGAGTCGAAATAATAAAATAATGACTAGGGGCATTTTGGTCATTTTGATAAAATTTATGTCCAAGGATATTTTGGTTATTTTGACAAGTGTTATGCTTGAGGGCATTTTTAGTCATTTTGACAAAAGATATAGTCGAGGGCATTTTGGTCATTTTTGGTAAAAGTCATGCCCAGGGGCATTTTGGTCATTTCGACCCAGAAATTAAAAAGTGTTCAAAACCATAAACCAATCAAAGATCTAGAATAAGCGCAGAAAAATAGTGACCCGAAACGCCATCGAATTTTTAATTTAACATAGTCCAGAGTTGACTTTTTGATCAGAGCGTCGTATGAAAAAACGGACAGCGCCGTTGAAATCGCAGCGTGCAAAAACATAGAAATAGAGTATAATATTGTATTTTTCAAATTTTGACTTTTTAAATTATTATGAAATTATTCAACTCGCGAATCGAGGCAAAATAGCAATTTGAATTTTGAATTTCAGCTCAGTTGACTAAGTGGGGCCCACATGCACAGTTCCCTAAAACTTTTTATTTTTTTCCCATTTTCCCCCATTTCCCCCCCCCCCCCCTTTTTTTCTTTTTCCCCTTTTCCTTTTTTATTCTTTTCATTTTGCCCCCCAGTTTTTTTTGCAAACATTGCACTTACCCAAATCGATCAACCATCCCTTTTAAGCATCAATTTCAGTTTTGAAACGTTGTAATTGGTTCATATAATACACCCTAATTCACAAAAACCGCCGCACAACTCAAAAATTGAATTTTTAAGATTTTGTTCTTGTTCTTGGTAAATCGGATTCAAAGTTGTAATTTTGGTATTGTTTAAATCAAATGGTTAATTCCAATAGCTTTCTGGGTTCCCATAGATGATGTTAGGATTTAAAAAAACATTTTTTGGTAAAGGTCCGATCATCTTCAAGTTGATTTTCAGTCGGAGCTCGAACCCGGGTTTTCTTGAGAAAAATCCGATCTTTCTCTATGATTCCGAATTTGTTTGGGTCAATTAAGATGTTTTTAAGATTCATGCAGTCCCAATGATGGTCCTGGTAGCCTCTAATCGAAGCTTGGTGGTCGCTTGGAGCAAAAATCGGTTTTCTGGCAAGCTCCAACCGCCGACAATGGCTACCTATGTCGGAGGTAGAGAAGGTGACCATGTCACCTTCATTCCAGGCTTGTTTCACGACAGGGATGGGGTATTGGGCCATTTTACCAAATTATTTTCCATCAAATTGCCTCTTCCCATCGATTTTGTGTGTGTATGTGGGTGTGTGTTGGGTCTTGCCGACCAGCCGCGTTTTTCCGGCGAGCTGAGGCTTGGAAGTAGTTGACTGGTCAACTGTTTCCACAGTTAACCTTAGTCAACTGTTCAAGGCCTGATTT
>JAUMHB010043044.1:6729-18155 GCA_032359685.1 Pittosporum tobira
AACTTTTTGAGTAAGCTAGCTCGATCTACCCAGCAAAAATGATCATGAAGCAATTAACTATCTTAATTTAATTCACTAATCACATGCAATTAACAGCAAAAAGTAACAAAATGACAGCAATATATACTCCTACTAGATCTTCTAATACTTTAGAAATGGTTCTCATTTCTTTTCCTTCTTATTACGGAGTGTTATAATATTATCAGAACCAGCTCTCAATCATACAAAAACTTATCAAATGAGTTGTAGGGAATAAACAATATTAAAAGATCAAAAAACATGATAACTAGAATCGAATGATGAGTGATTGTCACCAACCAGTGAATAAGTTATTAATACTAAGTGTCCAGAAAAGAGCACATTCTGGAAATCTTTAATTAAAAAAGAAAAAAAGATTAAAAATATATCCTGATTATAGATCCTTGGGGTTGAGATCAATATTTAATAGAGTATAAAAGTAGTTTTTTTGAGAATATATATAAAATTAAAATAGTTAAGCAGGTAGCTAGGAGATGTCAGTTCAAGACTGTTTGGGTGAAAAGAAAAAACAAAATAGAAATCATGAATATGTACGTGGATCAAGAAGAGAATATAAACAAACGTTTTAGGAAACATTTTTCAACAAAATGGTTCAGGGGAATATTGAATTTCTACATGGAGATCGAATACCTCCACTTGCATTATTAGTACTTCATTTGGAAAAAGAAACTGATGGAACTTGGAACAAACCAGCGATTTAGAGAATATCTATACACATATATGCTCTTCAATTCGTAGCAAGGAATGACGTTGTCTGTACTGAATGGCCCTAACAGCAAATCAAACAACAAATGCCATGCCAGCTAATACCCTAATTCTAAAATGTCTAGAAAAGACTACATTTTTGGAGTATCATAACAATGGATAACCTTGAACAATAATTATTGTGCCATTTGATTAGCAATTCATATCAAAACAATATAGGCTACGTAGCCTTTTGAGGCATGTCTGTTACACGATCTGACAACTTAGAAATTCAAAAAAATTTGTGCCCGGGGTTATTAGACTGACATAGATGGGTAATTATTAGAGTGACACAAACATTTTATGTTTTTCTTCAACACAGTTCAAACTTCTTCCATAGCGTATCACACTCCATCCAACATTCTAACCTTGGCAGGAAGTTGAAAAAATTGAATCTCGTCACTTCAATCTTGTGATGGAAGTGGCTCAAAAGATCTCTTAACCAATAAATTAAGCCCCATAAATGTATGTGTGATGTGTGTTAGTAGCAGAGCATGTAGTGTGGTGGCGTCTGTAAACTCTAGGTGCAGTCTCCTTAATTATACAAGAAATTCGTATAAAGAAGGAATAATTCTGGTGGTACCGAGTTAATAATGTTGCATGAGTTTCAGAAAAAAAAAAAAATAATTAAGCGCGCAGGAGGCTTGCGCACTCACCAGCCAGTAGTCAGCACCTGATCAAAATCACCTGCAAAAGGCTGACGGAAAAAATTCATGTGTGGCCGTGTGGGCTCCTCGGTCGTGCGAATATATATATACATACAGTCTTGTATATATGGGTCGGGTTGTTGTACATTTTTTCTTGCTTTGATTGAATCTTAATCACAGATGCAGTAGTACAAGCTACAGGTATATGATATATATGCATGGGAGTACTGATTTGATAACCAGGTAAAACAAGGTGGGCGGGGGCAATGTTTGCTAAACAGTACGTCCTTCCCATCCATCACTCAAATTATATAAAGCTAATTAAAAGGAGAAGACAAAATTAAGAGAGGACAAGTATCATGATTATGAGTTTGTTAAACCCTTCTAATAACTCCAAGCCAATTAGCTAGCAACTTTAGAACAATCCTACAGTAAATAATGATTAATTAATGTAATCCAAAGCATGTATTATGATAGATTAGGCTTCAAAAACCCCACACAAAGTACTAATAACATTTCATATACAAACATCTCGAAACCTAAATAATCATTAGTAATCATATCGAAATTAAAGGACTTAGAAACTCAAATATTATACGTGTAAGAATAAAGCAAATCAAACTAGAATCTAGAAATAGATGGCTGGAAACTTGCAAATTCAAATATATAACCATAATATATATAGTGGAATATATATTTTAGAAACGAAATTAAACCCCAAAAAAAAATTAAAACAAAATCAAGCCATACTGTTTTGTGATTGATCTTCTAACTTCTTGCATCATGTTGATCAGACCCACTTGCTTGAGACTCCGAACCACCAGAACCCGGAATCGGCCTAAACGAATTTAGTGCGGCAAGCATGCCCAAATGTCCATCGCTCACCACCGACCCGCCACCACCACCATTGCCTAAGCCCAACTGTTGGCTCGGCAACAAAGCTATGGGAGTATGAAAATTCATAAAATGTAACCCACTACTAGGAACACTTGAATTTCCACCTCTATACATATTATTATTACTATTACCACTCATAGAATTTGATAATGTCCACATATGGTCCGCACCACTCATCACTTGGCCACTACTAGGGTTTGGGTTTGGGTTTGTACCCATAAAAAAATTAGTCGCCGGAGTTTGACCTTGACTGGACGCCGGAATTGACCCAGAACTGGATTGCACCATATAATTAGTTGATCCCATTTGATTTTGCAACGACAAGTCTTCATCGTCGGACCGCCTTTTTCGCCCTGCACCGTGATCTAAGTCACGTAATTCTTGTTTGGCTTCTAACATAGTATTAAGATTCATATAACTTGTCGGAAAGTTAAAAAGCGGGGCTCCTGTCGGAATCTCAGATGATAAACTCAACATACGCCGCTGCGACTCCTCCATACTTCTCTCCCATTCGCTTTTAATTCGTAGCTGTGTATTATTAGCGAAGCTTGAATGCAAATAACTAGACCTTAACGAAGGAGCTGACATAGTTGAACCTGAGCTCCTAAGCGATATGTTTAATGAAGTGAAATTGGCGGGAATGGTTCCGGTCCCCGTGGCTGCGATAACAGACGGCTCCGCCTGTTGCAACAGCCACTCGATGGTTTCACCATCGGACTTATGGCCTAACTCCCTTGTGAGCTGGAAGACTCTTGCGGCGCACGTGGCGGGCATGCGGATCCGGCGTCCACGGCCGTCAACCTTGGTGTGCCTATCTTTTGTGGACGCCCTCTTAGCCGGTGGCTTTTTTGGTGATTCTGACGTGACGGGTGGGCTTAAATTTGTGTCACCGCCTCCGTTGAAGGGTAAGGAGGAGGAAGGGTAACCGGAGCTTGAGCAACCTTCTTCGTCTCGTTTTTCTAGTAATTGTAGTGGAAAATTTGGCCTGCGAAAACCATTTTCTCCTTCCATGATCATATATCACCAGTAATATCTATTTTATTATTTTTAAAAATTTTTTTGGTTGGCCTAGTACATATATCAGTAGATGACAGTCATTTGTGGGTCTATTTCTCACTCTATAAATACATATAATTTGTTTGAGATGTATGGGAGGTGGCTGCTAGGGTTTCTTTACTAAATTTTTGAGAGAGAAGAAAAGATGGAGGGGGACACTCTTTAAGCAACAAACACAATGAGTGGGAAACTGGGAATTATATGGTGGGCTGGTGGAAATTAAGCAGGGTTCTTCATGAAAATTCTTGATTTTCCAGGGGTTGAATCATAATTTTGTACATTTATTTTTCTTTTATTTCTGGAATTTTAGTTTTGGGGTCTATAATTATGATTGGACAGTCACTTGATTCAGAGTCCACGTGCGGTGCTCTTTATCATCATCCCGTAAAGACAGGCACAGTGGGGAAGTGGGATCCATCCAGACGTCTTAGTCAAAAAGATAAATTAAGATGTACAATTGGTAAAAAAGAAAAGATGGTCTACTGTTTCCCATTTCATACTTGCAATCATTGTTCCCCCTTTGCTTTACCACTTAAATCAAATTTTGGTTTGGTCAATTCCTTAAAAAAAAATTAGTATTAATTTCCAAAATTTTACAATACTGGGTTTTTCAGTTTGACTCACAAATTTTTTTGAGTTCAAATTAAAATTTATTTAACTATTGACTTGAGGTCAAATATATACCGAGTTGAACTTAAATCGAGTTTATAGTTAAGTTGAGTTGAGTTTAATTCGATTTAGGATTTGTTTAGTAGCAGTGATGCAAATTATTCAAATCGCAGTTTGCAGTTTAAATTCAATTTCAAATTTTGTTAAAGTTAAATTTAAGCTACAAATTAAAATTTTTAAACTTAAATTTAGTCTATCACAGTCTACCAAACATGATATTTTATTACGTTTGAGTGTCATAATCTATCAACGTTCATACCAAACGAGCCCTTAGAATCCTATTTACAATATAGAAAATTAGTAAATTAAAATATGTTAATTTATTATTTATGTTTTGCGTTAAAAATTGATCTAATTTTAATTTCACGGTGAAAATCGACAAAAATGACGAGATTATATCATCTGTACCGTTCATTATTTAGTATTTTTCAGATATTTGAAGTTGTTTAATAAACAAAATAAAAGGGAATATGATATTGCAAGCTTTCGTTTTATGAATATTTGATACTTAATTTATTCGATCATATTATTAGTGTGGCATGCTTAATCATTCCTGTACACGGATGAAAATCATTAATCGGTCTTATAACTTTTTGAACGCTTTAGAACCTGTGTCACCTAATTTTAATATTTTATAGAACTAATTAATTAATAAATAAAAAGCAACCAATTCAATTAATTATTGGTGGATGTTTCAAGAATTTTGTTCTTCATATTTAATTAGTAAGGATGCCCAATTGCTCATCATGCCTTCTTGCTTAGTAATCTTATACAAATGCAGTGAATATAGAAATATATATTCCATTCGATTCAAAATTAAAGATACGTTTGAGTTCTATCAAATTAGATTTATGAGATTTTAGAATTCAAATTACGATATAAATTATTAAATTTTCAAAATTTAAAATTCATGCGTAGTACGTAGTATTTATTATGTAATTTGCAACATTATCTTTAACATTAATCAAAATAAAATAGATTAATTTTAAATTTAAATTTTGAGATTTAATAATATACTATATTAAAAATCTTACATATCTCTAATTAATTTTGTAACAGATGGATTACACACACACACACACTCTAATTTTTCAATCACCGGCGGACATATTGATTTATACGATTTAGTAACACTTGGAGGTTTTTGTTTTTTTTTGTTTTTCTTAAAAAACAACTTTAGCTTAATATTCTAAATTAAGTGATCGGTTTTGATTTTAATAATACTATTAGAAAATATATTTTTATGATGTATTGGAGGAAAATGAAAAGAAATGTAACCTTTGAGAGCATTTAAGGAGCTCTAAAAGTGTTGCATCCCTTTTTATTTAGGGAGCATCTAATAGTTGCCTTATGAGCCAGGGCAAGGATATGCTTACAGAAATTTTATTCACTCGACTCATGATCCCTTTTTGTATTTATTTGTTTTTCTTTTTTGATAATTGGGATTAACGAAAAATAAATCCCAAATTTAAGAGAAAAATTAGAGTTGCGATAAATCCAATAATGGAGAAACAATGTGTGATTGTTACTTGACAAATAATATGGTACTAATGTACTGTTTCAACTAATAGCTAGCTTGCCTAGGGACATACACATATTCTCTTGGGATCTTGATTAAGACTACTTAACTACGTTCGTACGCCCTAATTAAGGAAACTTTCTTGATGTTTAACATGTATTGATTGGTACCTCGTTAATTATAGAAACTAATAATTCTATATATTATATATAATCGATCCGTATAGAGTAGTACTACTTTAGTCTTGTCATTTCCTAGGTTTCATAGTCGAACGAAAATGGACTTTTCACCACACTCATGAATGGAAGAGGAGCTAATAGCTAGCAAAGTATCTGCTCCAGATTGTCTCATTAACACAGCACAATTAGCCCTAGTTAGCTTATACAATTTTAGAATTTATATAAGTCCTGCTTGTAATAAAAATGTGTGTTTGATAGATCAAATTTAATTTTAAATTTCGGTACGTTGACTTTAAGCTGAAAACTTTATCAATCAAATGAAACCTTACTATATTTCTCTTTCTCTCTCTATCTCCTGCTTTTCTTAATTTTTCTCTCTCTAAACAAACTGAAACCAATGACATAAAGATCAATCTTTAATCGCCTTCCATTAAAATGAGAATGTTTGGTGCGATAACGTGCAATATTTTTAATATTAAAAGTCAACAAAAGTCTCATCTAATTTTTGGCTACGAGCAGGGTAAAAACCAAAAATTTCAGGCCACAACATTATTTGAGTTGTGGAGCAATACCACGTCGTAGTAGTAGTGTAGAAATAATGCAAACAATTGACAATCACTTACGTCCATGTAATGGAAAGGCATATAACAGCAATGATATGATAGCTAGGCAGCTAGCAAGGCCACACTGCTTGTTGGGAAAGATCACGTGCCATGCATGCCACCTTTGCCGGTGGTGATGAAGATGGCTTACCATCCCATCCATTTAGTAATTAATTAATTAATTATAAGAGAAAAATTGTCGGAATGTTGGTGGTTGTTCTGATCTGCTGCAAAATTTGAAAATCCAATTTTCTTTCTTTCCCATTTTACAGTCAATCATATCGATCACCATCTGAAAGCAACATTTCACAATATATATATCAAGAAAAATAACTGGGTAGCTACAGTGTCTATATATCTCTTTAAGTAGGGTATGACACGTGTATGTATATTTAATTAAATACTCCCTCTGTCCACAAAAGAATGAACCCAGGTATCCTTTTCCTTGTCCAAAAAAAATGACTTAATTTACCACTTTTAGTTTATAATTACTTTCTTACTCTCATTTTATGTCACATCAAAACTCTCTTTTTTCTCTCTTTATCATTATAAAATAAATTTGTAAGGATAATTTTGTCAAAAAAATATACTCTCTTAAAAAGTTAGTTTTCTTAATTTGCGTACTTTATCCATTTTAGTCATCCTTTTTTAGACGGAGGGAGTATGTTTCTGCTTGCCCAAAGAAGATCCTGTTTCCTTGAACTGATTATTATTGATTATATTTTATTTTTAAAAATCAAATTCTTTAAAATTAATTTTAAAAAATAATTTAATTTTTTTTATAGGTTAAATATAACAATACTATTGATTTACTTTAAAAATTGTCAATAAATATTTTTTTTAGCTCAAAAAAAATAATAATCAACAAATAAATTATAAATTATTCTCAAAAAAGCTGTACTAAACAAGCCAAAAATCCCGAAATAGAACCAGATTATAATATAGTATGATATATTTTAACTTGTGTACGCTGTTGTCTTTCTGTATGCTTTTATCCCCTCCGTTTCATATCATAATTTCGAATCGCCGTAGTAGTATTTAGTATACATACTTTACTCTTTTCAAAATTTATCGATAACTAATTAACGATTTTTTTAACCAATTTATAAAATCTTAAAATTTACACAATACACACATATATAAACAATATGTACATATGTGTATATAGTTTGTGATGTTTTGCTAACATGGATATCGGATTAGGGCTGTTACACCTATTTGGGTGACTAATTAACCGCCAAAACTCATTGTCATGATCAAGAAAAATGGTGCTTTGTCCATATCAATGCAATAAATCAGAACACAGAATAATTAAGCAAACTCATGATCAGATCAGTTATCATCTTGGAGAGATCGAGATTGTGGAAAAGTCAATTAAGATGGAGAGATCGATATATCATTTGAATTTTTTTTAATAGTAAATAAATGCACTCATATATATTTGTAATATTCTTAATTAATTAATTTATGCCCGCCTGACTTTAATTAGATTTTGAATCATTCCAAACAAAATAAATAAATAAATAAATAAACAAACAAAATATAGGCAACAACTATAAAGGATCTCAGGAAAACAAGAAAAAAAAAAAAAAAAGAAGAGGAAAATAGAAAAATGAAAATAAGGTTTAGCTCAACTATATTTATATATATTCTGCAATTGTAATGTTCTAGCAAGCTAGCTCACCAATGATCCAGCTCACCAATGGTATGTCCTTCTCCAGCCCCTCTGGCAGAGTTGGTGGTTGACCTGACAGCGCCACGTCACACTCAGACAGTTGGAATCTTTCATTTGCCCATTAAAGAAAGCAACAAACTACACTGCTTCTCAAAATACCAAAAGGATCAAAAACACAGTAAACCCTAATTAAACACTCTCATCTAGTAACTCATATCACCCGCCCTAGCTAGGCCTAAGGTCTCCCACCATAGCCTTTTCGAATATTAAAACTCAAATAGAAAATTTTTAAAATTAATATTGATATGATTTATTTTAATTTGAAAATGATTAATATTTGTAATAAATAATAGTTTTAAATAATTGATTATATATAAGACTGAATTAACTATATTTACATGAATTTTTATTAATTTAATAATTTTAAATTTTAAAAAATGACATAAAATAAGAGGGTTGTAGTATTGCTAGCAGTCTGTAAATAAATTATAAAATGCTGGTAAGCTAGAGGATTGGTGTGACTTGTAAGATTTGGTCACGTCGATCTGTTCCAAACTTTAGGCTCATGTACGTTTCGCTTGTGTGGATCAAATTCGACTTTGTATCCACCATATTTGGCGGAAGCTAGTGCTGGGCCTGGATTTCATAAGTACAGTAGTTGTATAACTGCTTACATAATTAGATTTTGATTTTTCTTTTGTCATTAATTAATTAGTTAAAGAATATTATTTTTAATAGCCTTTTTTTTTTTTTTTACTGACAGGAATTATTCTCATATCTAAATGAGAGAACTATAAAAACAGATATAGTAATTAATTTGTCTTTCAACTTGAATTCAATTATTAGGACCACTTCCAAAAACAAACGTAAGATTAGTTTCCATGACATGAACATTTTAGCAGAACATAATTGATTTCCAAGTCGGTTGTGTTTGATGTTTAAAAGCCAAGTTATATACCATGGATAATTATTACGGGTGGGTTTCCAAGTCGGTTGTGTTTGATGTCAAATTTTTTATTTTTTATTTTTTAGTGAGTGAGAAATTATCCAACAACCGTACAATTACTACATATCATAATAAAGAATATTGTAACGTTAATTAGAATAGCACAAATCAAAATAGTTAATCATCTGTTTTGGACATATTTTTAATTAAAAATATGTACGCCATTTATTTACAGAGGGAAAAAAAAAAAAACCAATGTAATGCATCTTACATGATTAATATTTTTTGTTATACATTTTATTAAAATAGTATCATTTTTACCTAAAAATATTAATCTTACAATGATACGACCTTACATGATACAATATATCCATATAATATAATTTATCTTTTGTGACCTATTTATTAAATTCGTATTAATAGCATGAGTTGTTTGTTCGGTCCTTAAGTTTGGACGGGTCATTTTCATTTCCATTTTGGCAACCATTTGATGGTTACACATACGCTAGTTTTCATGCATGTATAGTTTTAATTCAGCAGTAGTCTATTATCACTCACTTGTACAAATTAATAATAGAAACATAATGCATGGTTGATATCTTAAGTACTATTTGACATTGACTAAGGACGGTTTAGTTAGGAGAACATAGCTTGATAGATTCCATATCATGATTTTTGGGACAATAATGTTTACTTAGGATCCCCAAATTCAGACTGTCCATATATATCTATAAATTCTAGTTTTCTCAAAATTTGTTGGAATAATTTTCGTTTAGACGCTAAACAAATTTTAACGGTCTTATTTTTTTGGGAGTTTAAATTCGATTAATTTTTGTCTAAATTTGATTATTCTTTATTTAGGTGTTAGACCCATTTTCCACCACCTAGATCCGCTTACTGCTTTTTAAACTACTAAATATTCTTGGTATTTTCTTTTTCTCCCTAAATAAATACTGTATATTCTAAATACTCCGTATATTATAAAGGGGGAGGAGGGGGTTTGGTGTCCTTTCCCCCTATTTCTTCCCCATGATTTTTTTTTTTTTGTCTTTTAAATTTCTCTCAACATTTATTTTAATTTATTTTGTAATCACATACAACTGATGCACAAAAACACTAGTCTGACAAACTTTGGCTCATGTCTGTCATGACCGGTCTTTATTTGAAAAAGACTAGGTCGATCTTTTGAGTTGACCATGTCGGGCCAGATTATGTACCAATAAGTTAGGTCTGTTGAGGACTACCAGTCCAGGCCGGTCCTGGACCCGTCCTCAACCAAGTTTTTTCTATTTTTTAATTCTTTTTTACAATTTATAAGATTATTTAAATTTATTTTTTATATATATAACTTTCATAATACTTTTATTAAATTAATAATTCATGATTCTACTTTTATTAAGTTAGTTAAAGTAGTTATTTTATATAATTAGTTGTATAATTATGTTATATATGTAGTTATATAAATATTTTATATAATTAGTTATTTTACATAATTATTTGTTTTATGTAGTTAGTAATTTATATAGTTATAAACTTATTTTTATAGTACTTAGTAATTTTTATAATAAGAGTATTAGAAACCAAAAGAGTAATTTTTATAATATTTAGTAATTTATGCAAGTTTTTCATAGGGCTCTTAGGACCGGCCTGAGTTCAGGCTAGGCCTAGGCCCAGACTGGTTTTTAACCAGGACTGGTCCAAAAACTAGCCCGAATAAGGCCAGTCTTTCTCTTAATATGACGGCACATTGTGTCTTTTTGGTCTTTTGAAAGTCTGACCCAGTCTTAACCAGTCCGGATTCATACATCGATTCTCAAATTTTTTGTACATATTTACTGAGTGATACAAATAGTGTGCGTGAATACTACTCCCTCCATCATGAAAAAGATAGTCTAATTTTTTTGCACTTTTTTGACACAGATTTTAAAACGTTTTAAACACACACACACACACACACATATATATATATATTCTTAACATATTTGTATATTATTTTTTTTGATAAATTAAAAATATATTAAATATGTTAAGCATAAATATATTTTTAAAGAATATTAAAATATATGTCAAAAAATTAGACCATAATTTTTCGGGACGGAATGAATAGTTAATAATAACTTAGGAGATCTTTGCTAGGTGTGATGAATAAGTGTATTAATGAAATTTTCATGAAACGACCACTTTCAAAATTTTTGACTGGCATTTCCAACGAGGTACAACTTTAGTTATGATTTTCAAAGGGTGGTGCAGACGACGTACTCTCTCAGTACATGAAGACCGTAACACATCTTGATGATAGCATTCCACCAATTCTAAATATGAGTAAAAACGAGTCCAATTAAGTCGAGTATAATATATTCAGATTTTATTCATATAATTTATAAAGTTTAAAATTAAGTTTATATATGGTTCGTTTAATTATCGAGCCGAGCACGAATACGAATCGAGCCTAA